>CAKNXH010070016.1:0-17309 GCA_932178445.1 Andricus quercusramuli | reverse complement strand
TCGAGGATGTTGCCGTGTTGCCCGATCTTGCTTGCATTTTCAAGTCGGACGGGATGAGATTACACAATTGCATTGTATAATAGCAATAATTTTTGGCCGAAATTTGTATTTAATGATACACGAATTTGTTCCCTTAATAATCCGAAATGTAATATTTGATCAGAAGTATCACTTCATTTTCTTATGAAATTTCTAACGCTTTACTACACTGCATCCCGACGAAGAATCTGTACACCTGCATTTTTATTAAAAATGAGTATCTTATATCGTTATATTCGTTATGGCCATAAAAAGACTAATTACACTATGCTATAATCATGATTAAAAATTGTAATTAAATTTCGAGATAATTAGGTACGGGTTGGCATATCTACAGCAATTTTTGAGAATTCATGATGAAGAAACTATACATCTGCACAAAAGTGTAGCATATCTACGCACGAATTTCTGGATTTGGGCCAGTCTAAGCCCTCAGATCTTTATAAAAAACACTCATTTGCGCAGATGTGTTTTTTTTCATGAAGATTTCGACCTTTCTGCAGACCGAGAAAGACCCTGCTGCAGAGTGCAGACTGAGTTTTTGATATCGAACAGCATATGTATAATTGTATATATAATTAAGTTTCTTCACTATGGATTCGAGGGTATCTTCGAACCGCCAATCCTTGTAAAAACCCTCGTAAAAACCACATCTGCATTTCTTTATTTATACAAATATATAAATAATACATTATTATTATATTCATTTTTAAATTCTGAGAAAATTTCACAAGGTTTTGAAATATTTGCTCAAATTATTTTGTCGTTAATGAAGATAAGAAAAAATGTGTATACTTATATTGTTGTGAAAATACAAAGGGACAATTTTTTAATTGTTACTTTGTAATGCTAATCATTCAATTAAAATGTTTTCAATTGAAAATGAGAGTGTAAACGTTAGGTCTTAGTATTTTTAAATTTCATACAATTAAAAAATATTATTCTGAAAAAATGTTAGACAATTACAAGTGATATTTAAACATTTTGAAATTTGAAAAGCTTGCACGCGCGCCGTATTAAATTTTTTTTTAATATAATTTTTTCTTAGAATTTGAATTTGTGAACTAATAAATAAAAATAAAAACAAATTGAAGATTTTGTAATACTCGAAAAATGCACTCAGGAAACGATTTGGTTGAATCAACAATATTTTTGTTGGTTTAAACATAGAATTTGGTTATTATATGGACAACAAAATATTTGGTTGACCCAACTCCATTTTTTTGTGGTTTCAACCAAATCTTTTGGTATTTGGAGTATTTGGTTGATTCAACCAAAAAATTGGTTAGGTCAATCAAATATTTTATTGAATCGGCAAAAATTTGTTTAATTTAACCAAATTTTCATGTATATCCAAAAAAACAGTTTGTTTGGTTCAAGAAAAGTTTTTTTCTGAGTGTGTTGAGTTTAATTCAGTAGAATCTGTAAAATGCATATATTAAATATCTCTCCCTTTAACGAATATTATTTGGTATTTTATAATTTGTGTTACGCTTGATAATCATAAGTTGTGTTGAGGATGCTGATAGGCGAAATGAAATGGTTCTAATGAGCAATTGGTAATTTGACCAGTCTGTACACTCTTTTATTTTATTTGGTAGTTATATGAACATTTAAATGGTCAAATCTCAAATCGATTACATTTGTACTAATGATACTTTTTTTTAAACTTAACAATTAATTATAATTTAATTATTTTCTCGCGATGACTTGATGATTCTTGACCCATTAATACTTGAATGGCCCCCTTACCCTTAAAGATTTATCCACTTTGCAAATATATGTATTGTACAATTATGATAGGATACCATAGATATGAAAATATTCAGTTGAAAAACATTTATAATATTTTGCTTAAAAACTCAAACAGAATTCTGTTTACCCGGAATACATATGAAGAGGGCAATTTCTTCAAACGTTGGTCCACATTTTTTGATTTAGACACTTTTTTTTTTTTAATTCTCGTCACTATGTTGATCTATCTTATTATTATCTTCTTATTATTTCCTTAGATTTTGTGTAATAGTTGTTCAAAAGATATTACTTTCCTAATTTTTACTCTAAAAAGGCGAAAAGTTGCTAGGAGTAAGTTGAACCATGAATTCTAAGATAATCTTGTTTGAAAATCAGAAAGAATTCACTCAGAAAAAAAAATTTCTTCATTCAGCAAAATCGTTTTGTTGGCTCTATTTGGTGGATTTCAGAAAATATTTTGGTTAAATGAAGCAAATTTTTCGTTCACTTGAGCAAATTCGTTTGGTTCAATTAATCAAAGTTTTTGGTTGAATCAACCAAATTCTTTCCTTAGACCAGCATAAACACTCATTTGTATTAATTAAAATATTTTCTTGGACCGAGCAAAATATTTGCTTGGATTCACTAAAAGTTTTACTTGGACCAACCAAAATATTCGCTTGTATCAACCAAAACTTATGGTATAATCAACCAAATTTGACTAACCAACAAATTTTCTTGGGTCAAGCAAATATTTTGCTGTCCATGTAATAAAGATATTCTAAGTTTGATTCAACCAAAATTTTGTTCATTTGACCAAATCTTTTTCTGAGTGTGACTTGTACACGATTAATAATTTATGAAACAAAATGGAACTGTTTACTGTCACGGAATTTTCCATAAGACTAACCCCCTTTCCAGCTCGTTCAGGGCTATACTTGACCGGTTAGTGTTACGGAAAATTCCGTAATACTAAACAGTGCCAATAAAATAGATACTTTTTAAATTATGAACATTATTTTCATAATATTCAATACATGGTTTTTTTTCAGTTAAAATGCTGAGCCTAAACTGTTAAACATGACATTTCCTTTATTACATTTTCTCAAATATTTCTGACTATTCAACCAACAAAAAATAAATCAAAGTGTAACAAAAAATTCTTAGAATCGAAGGTTTCAGTTACCTATCTAACATTCCAAACCATCAGGACCCAGCCTAAGTACTAGAGTAATAAAACCCTAACCATAATCCATAACGACGAAACCAAAAGTGTATTTACACAAACGCTTGGTTTGGAATAGGTACCTATTTGCAAATTTTAACGCTCTGGGAGTGTGCACAGTTTAGAAATGGTAACAATCGAAAATATTTCTAAAGATCCGTAATAATGTAGGACTGTAGGTCCTTAATCCCTTATTGGTTCCAAACTCATTATCGCCCAGGTTGTAAAATTTACTACCCTACAATTGAAAGAACTTATACAGTTTAAAGAAAAAATTAAGTAGAACTATAATTAGCTTTACTTGACAAAGAACATTTTATAATTACCTACGTTCTAAACTCTAAAGCAATAAAGTAATAAATATGAAGTGCCAGGTATAGTCCAAATAATGAAATAAAGTATTCATTCGGAAATCGAAATATAAAAAGGGACTGTCTGGCTCAGAATTATTGTACTAATTATTCGTTTTAGACATATTCAAGAGTCTGGTCTAGAGTATCTCCAAATTTTGAAAATTTTATTATCCACTGTTAGTTGGTTTCTTCGAAATTCTAAAATCCAAATATGAGCTCTAAAATAAATGCAAATACCAATTCCCCTAAATAATTTTCAATTTGAAAAGCAATCTTGCCTAATAAAGTTTGAACATTCAAAATTGTTATCATGTTTGATAGCTTTATAAGCAATATAAGCGAACAAAAAATTTTGTGAGTAGAATGCACTAAATATAGCAATTTTAGAAATATGTTAAAATTTTTTTTTTATTATTTCTTTTTCCTTTTTGTGAAAATGTAATAATCTAAATACATTGGTTTGAATCATCCACAAACTCTGAAATTTTATTTAAGATCGGGCAGATAAATCGATGAAATTTGCAGGACCTTTTATCACCACTAATGCCTTGAAACTGACCGAAGGGTGGTTAAAAATATTTATTGCATTTTTGTAGCACTTCACAATCATTTAAAAATCGGGTTTTCATAGCAAAACTTTTCATTCGCTTAATTCAAAGTTGATGCAAGAATATAAACGATTCCTTGGTTCGAACCGAATCGATTGACTTATAATATGCACACATTTCATTAAAGAGTAGGGAAGTTATCGTAATTTATATACATTTTAATAATCAATTTTTTTTAGTGAAAATTTTCTTATTCTCATAATTTAAAGTCGATGCGAGAATAGATAAGTTGTGTTGATTCGAGGCGACTCGATTGATTAGTGAAATATTTTTCACTAACATAATTCAAAATTGATGCAAGCACGGAAAAGATTCTTTGTTTCGCGGAAAATCGATTGACCTTGTTCATTTATAATATTTGAAACATTTGTTCCAAGCAGAAAAGCTTTTTTCATCGAGATAATTCAAACTTCATGCATGAATATAAAAGAATTTTTGAACATGAATTTTCAAATAAAATAATTCTGACAATTTCTGTAAAAAAATCATAAAGCTGGGAAAGGGATAGGGTGTGACAGAATTTCTCCCTTCTCTTTTCCCGCTCGAAAAATTACCATTTCAAATACAAAATTTGATTTGTCTGATTTGTCATCATATTTTTAAAATTGTTCTATTATTAAAAAAAAAAAAACTAATGCTTCCTCTATGTTTATGAGGAAGCAAATACATTTGCTAACGGGAATCAAAGTCCTCCTGAAACGAGCACCATATAATTATGAATACAAAAAAGTGGAAGCATTTGAGATCGAATTCACAGCTAGTTTGGTTCAATTCAAATATTTTTGATTTAAAATAAAAATCTTTTCTTGGTAAAAATATCAACTATAACATTTTTTTATGGCGAATTTATCTTTTTTTTTGTGAAAAATGCAACTTCTTTGTTGAAAGTTGCTCTAGTTTGTTAATTCCTAAGAAACAGACAGATTTTAACCCCCCCCCCCCCTCATCTTCGATAACTTTGTCACGTGTAAATTAATAATTTTTTTCTTTCCGACATACATTTGTGTATGTATACTGTATATTGTGTTGAAATTCCAATTTCTATACATTCATTTGGGATACATTACAAAAATATTTCTTTTTAATTTGGCCAAGGGGAAAAATGTGGTTAGAAAAAACTGGGAATTTTAAATTGCCTGATCACTAGATACCATGATAAACCCGATTTTGAAGCATTCAATTTTCAAATGTAAGTGATGTAACCGAAATATTGGAAAGTAAAGTAATTGAATCTAATGCGGTTTAAACCAAATCCAATTTTCAGTACGCTTTTTCAAAATTATAGTTGCCTTCAACTTAGCTTTGGATTTAATTGATTTCTTTTCCAATTTCAATTACATTTAAAAATGGAATGCTTCAAAGCCTGGAAAAGGGGCTATTTGTACCGAAATTTCGGCTCGTATAGCTGGATCTTTTTGGTACGCGTAGACCGCAGACACTACCTATTAATTATTGAAATTTTTCTTTTTCCAGCCAGTCTAGCCCTCTAGCGGTCTAGCCTTGTGTTCTTTCAGTAGGTAGATAGTACTAAGTTTTATAGTCCATGCGAATGATCGTTTTGAAGCAATAAAAGGGATTAGGATAAAAGATTATTGGGGACATTTGGAAACAATACCGATTGTGACCATTTCTAAAATACCCAGACGCCTATAATCTTTGAGGAAAGGCCTCTATATAATTGTTTTTGGAGACATTTTCAATTATCTATTCCAACAATAAAC
This sequence comes from Andricus quercusramuli, assembly GCA_932178445.1. NCBI lineage: Eukaryota > Metazoa > Arthropoda > Insecta > Hymenoptera > Cynipidae > Andricus > Andricus quercusramuli. The sequence continues at coordinate 11,629 of CAKNXH010070016.1, read as the reverse complement.
TTTTGTGTAAATGTACATTTGGTTTCGTCGTTAGGATTATGGTTGGGGATTAACTGGTTTATTACTGCATAGGACTTAAGGTCTTTAGGTTGCAGTTTAGAATTTAGATTTTAGATCCTGCCTTCGGTCCCTCAGGAAAAGTAACTGAAACCTTTCCACTCCAAAAATAACTGAGCACTTATTTTAATTTCGTTACAATGTATACGGAGAGTCGAAATAATGTTAAACTTGGAAAAATTATATTAGAAAAGTACAAGATTGTATAAATATGATGATAATAATAATTATTATTACAATATAACTATATATCAGGATGCAGTGTCTTTCCCCTATTACCCTACATTTCCCTTATTTTGAAATTCCCCTTCTTTTCTCTCTCCTCTTTAAATATACGATACTTAAAAATATAATTGTTCGTTTTAGATATATAAAATTATTCTATTCAAAACTAGAATATGCTACCGCGAGTAATGAAAGCTTCTTTTTTAACTTACATAATTATCTATTATAATTTATTGAACATTTTAAAAATTAAATAATTTCAAACTAAACCAATTTAGGATTCAAATAAAACTTTAAAAGGAAAATATGTTTTCGTTAAATCTACATAAATTAAATATTTTTCAAATGAACCATAATGAAGTACAATGGTCTGTCCACATGGAAGATTCTTTAATTTAAATTTGAATAACGGTTGTCATTATGTTAACTGAGATATGTTAGCGATATTATAACAATATTTTTGTCCGATTAGACCAAAATTCAAACAAGAGTTACAAGATTTATAACTAAACTTACTGACATTTTTCGACTGAACAGAAATTTAATAGGTTCTAGAATAAGAACACGGAAAAAAGTACACTGTAAGATGTACAATCTCAAACAGTAAAGCTGAGGTTTAAAGCGTACCCACTGTGAAATCTGAAAGTATACTGGTCGAAATACCACTTGTAGCAACACATAAATCAGCTATTACAATTTGGAATTGTAGAGTCGAATAGCACTGGTTGGCGCTGTTTAAATTACTGCTCCGCATTGTAAGGTTTCACTTATAAGCTGGCAGACGTTACGTTTTTCAATTGTGAATTAAAAATTGTGAATTATACAATTTACAAATGGTAAGATATCCTCTTTCATAATGCGATGGTTAGTGGGCTACAAAGTAGATAGTGCAGTTTGAAATAGTAATCCGGTATACCAATATGGGATCTCACCCCGTACCAATTTCGCAGTGTGAAATTGTAACATTTCCTTTTACGTACTGCGTCAAGTGCTAACTGAGATTGTGAGAGGTACAGTGTGAACTGAAGAGAAGGATGTTACTGGGCGAGATTGTAATATCTCCACTTTCAAATAGTGTTATTCGCTGAGCGAGATTTGTTTTACTTCTTACAATATTAAGTTTATTTTTATAATTAATTATTAATCAGTAATTATTTTTCGAACTAAAAAATAAAAGGTGTATTGAGATTATAATTAACTCCATATTTGCCTTACTAAGGAAAAGCTTACGTAAGTGGCATCGCCGTTTAGGTCGAATTTAACATTTTCATGATTATTAGTCAAACTCCAGTTCAATTTCAGTTTTTGGTTATGTTATTAAACTAAAAATAAAATATATACATTTTGTCGAATTTTTTCGTCTATAGACAGACCGCCCACTGACATTTTACAAAATGAAATAAATTGTCGGAAACTATTTCATAATGTTTTCTCTTTTATCATAATATTATATGAGATAATTATTATAAATAAACATTACGAATAATTCTACTTTATACTTCAATACTGTTTATTTGTTTTCTACAAAATTTTCAGAATTTAAAAATATTCGGAAAATTTATATATAAAAAATACTTTTTTTAAATTATTTCTGCTATTCCATTTTCTGCGTATGATATTTTTAACTTCTTATAACACTCAAAATGATTAGGATCGTACTTGATTAAGCCACCCAGGTTCAAATATTATATTTGGAAGAATTTTTTTTTAGTAGAATAATGCATTGTTTTCGACATATCATTTTTTGAAATAATAATTTTAAAATAATCTGTAATAACATTTTAGTTCAAATTAATTTCCAATTTTTACGTTGTAATAATTTTTTCAACCTGTTCACATTGATATTTGTAAAAATTACTACCATTTTATGAAAAAAAAATATTCTCTCATTTTTTCAGACTTTCAACAACAATAAAATCTACCATACTACTGTAATATCGCGGTCTTTAACATTAATCCTCGGAACGGACTATATTTTTTGTTTGTTTTAAATCGTTTTTAATCTAATTCAACATCCCCATTAGAGTGGCTCAAGAATGCACGGCAAAATTTTTTTCATGCTAGTGGGCAACGATTCCCCCGATTTTGTTCCCAATCCGAAAAAAGAAAATGCCTAAGTTTTTTATTTTTTTTATTTTAACTGCTGCGGTTTTGACTTGCAGTTTCCCATGTAAAATGCATGGGGAAAAATCACTTTTTTCAGTTTTTGAAATAATTTTTTAGCGTTTGGAAAAATGTGACGAAACGTATAGAGGCTTGTAGAGAATGATTCAGCGAAGAATTTTATGCATCGGGCATATGGGTTTGATTTTCCTAACACACCCCCACGAGTCCCTGAAGACTAACCCTTAAAACGAAAAATATCAATTCTCCTTGAAAACGACCTTTTTGGTACTGCATTCTCGTCTTTTTTTTACCTCAAATTATTTATATTGGTCTAGTGGAATATTGTTTAGCATTTCCTAATTAATTTTCAATCATTTAAATAAATGGAATTTGTATAAATATTTTGTTTGAAAATTCGTTTTTTCCCTAAAAATTATTACTATTGGTCTACTGGAATGTTTATTAACAATTAGTTATTAATTTTCAAATATTCAAACACATGGAATTTATTTAAAACTTTGCGAGTTAATTAACAAATGTTGATAAAAATTCCACTGAAGAAATAATAATAAACTTTAATAAAAAAAATCAAAAGAAAATTATTCAAACAAATTCCATTTCTTTCCATAATACAAAATTAATAAATTATTGTTAATAAATATCCCACTAGTACAATAGTAATAATTTTCAAGAAAAAAACGAAATTTTGAAAAAAAAATTATTTAATCAAATTCAATTTGTTTGAATAATTAAAAAGTCATTAAGCAATGGTAATAATTGCTCCACTAGATCAATACAATTATTTTTAGCTAAAAAAAATATGAGAATACAGTGCTCAAAGGTCATTTTTATGAAGAATTGTAGGGGTATGTTGGGGGTGTCAAACCCATATGTCCGATAGATGATTCTTTGTTAGATAATTATCTACAAGCTTCTATATTTTCCCGTCAAATTTTTTCAAACCCTAAACAATTATTACAAAAACTCAAAAAAGTGATTTTACCCCATGCATTTTACATGGGGAACTTCAAATAAAAAAAAAAATTAGGCATTTTCTTTTTTCGGATTTGGAACAAAATGGTAGGAAACGTTGACCTCTAAAAAAAGTGTTTTTGAGCCACCCTAATCCCCATATCTCATGAGAAAAATTTTATTTTTGCGAAAAATTTAAATTTGAATCACTATTCAACGTTTGTCTCATCTTAAAATAGTGATTTCGATTTTGCATTTGATATATTATTACGATGTTTAAACTATCTTTTATTTATATATCAGTTACGTAAATGAATGTTGAGTTTTAAATAAAGTGAGATAATAATAAAGTCAAATTGAAAATTCAAAAATTTCATTCGAAAACATTTTTTCAGCTCTTAATTTTCAATAATACAAAATATGTACTTTTTAAAAATTGTAATTTAATTCATTTTATAATAATACATATAAAATACTAATAATATATTTACTGTGTTCGTTAATACTTCTAAGCAAAATATTTTCTCCAAGCTCGTCACAAAATATTAGATATCATCAGTAAGATATCGATTAAAAAATGTTAAGTAAACATTTATCATCATTTCTTAGCCGGCCACGTTTTTCTCAGAGAAACCGCATGGCCGAGAATTTGTCAGTACAATGTAAGCGGTTCGGTAGCTCACTTGGCTAACGCGTGCGCCAGATTTAGGTTTTAGGACAAGTTTGAGGTAGTTAAGTAGGGTTCGATTCCCCAGCGGGGGCGATTTTTCGAAGCGTTTAAGCGTGAGATCATATGTGCAAGACTCTATGCGTGCGATTGTGTAAGAATAATCGTAAATTAAGTGCAGTAATCATATATAAAATAATTTTTTTCCTCAAATCGATCGACATTTTACATCATTTTTGTTGTCGAAAGTTTCAATCTAATCTATTTATAAATCGTGTATAGAATGCTTGCAGTACATTTATACATGCATGCGTTACAATTCGAAACTATAATTTTTGCTCCTAGAAGGACAAGGATTACTGAGCGAGAATGTAACCTCTGCTCTCGCGAGACAAGCAGTGTACAATGCGAGCTGCATCTGACGCTCGCTACAAAGTAGGGATTGCTGAGTGAGATTGCTAAATTGTCACTCATCCCCATTTGATCTGGATACGGATTTACAATTTCACAGAGTGAATCTTGCACTTTGATGCAGTGAGGTTCACTAATTTCTCCCAAATTGTAAGAATTACACCGTGGTTGCACGAAAGGCTCCATTACTGCGCCACAGAGTAATATTTCATCACTTTTCCGAGTATATCTTACAGCGTACTTTTTTTCGTGAACAATTTTCAAAAACTCCCAACAACCAGTTTTTACCAGTTTGGCCAATTTAAGGCAGTCTTTAGTAGATGTTACATTTTTTATAATATACATTCCATATAATATTTAATTGATGTAACGATTTATCTACATTTAATCAAACCTTTTTCTGTTACTTTTTCTTAAATGAAGAAACCAACGCTTTTCTTTGAGAGCAAAATAAAACGTAAAAATTGTATTTTTTATAGAAAAATTGAAAAACCAAAACATTTTTTTATTTATAAAAGTTGTTTATCCCCTAGGGTTTGATTTGAAGATATTCATAGTTAAGTCTTTCAGTTTTACTTATTAAATTGAATTTTTTTAAAAATAGATACTGTTTTTAGTGCTTAGATAATTTCAAACAATAAGTGTTTTGAAATAAACTTGTTTGGTTTTGCAATATTAGTATCAGACTATTCCTAGACGTTTCATATTCAACAATTTGTAAAATGTCAAATGTGCATGTAAGTTTCTTTAAATATATACCATTTTTAATTGAAGATTTGATGAACATTACTACATCATATAAAAATTACTACTTAAAATATAACAATATGTGACTAACAAATTGGAAACAGTTAAAATCTCCAGATACGTAAAAAATATTGGCATCCTTGAAAATAATAAAATTCCGAAAGTAAGAGTTTTTTAATCATTTCTTTAAACTATTTAATTCGTTTCAAAAATTCTTAGAACTTTTATTACTTAAAAATTTGAAATATGGATTTTCAATTTTTTAAATGTTTTTCTTATATTAGAAAATAAAAATCCAGGGACGTGAACATGCAAATTTAATTTAATTTTCATTCATGGAATTTCAAACTACATATTTCCATATATTTTAATGGATGCTTATGATTTCCAAAGATTTAAAGGTATTTCAAGGGGGTTTAACGAATTTTTAGAGAACTTTAGGGAATGCAATACATTTTATTTCAAGGGATTTCTACGAATTTCAAGGGATATGATGGACGAAAAATTTCAAATGCACTGAGAGAAGGGTTTAGTGAATACTACCAAATCATTAGTCATAGCTACTACGCCATTTAGTAATATATGGACGGACCAAATATTCAGTGAAATCGACGAAGCGGTCGTTTAGTCGGTCCTACTAACCGGCGTTCAGTGACCCCCACTACCCCTGACGTCCTGTTTAGTAGCGCCTACTGTACGCTTCGTAGCTCCCACTAATTCTATGTAGTAGGTCGCACTAAACGGCGTTCTGTTTAGTAGCCTCGACTAAACGGTTCGTAGAAAGCACTAGCCTTAACTTGTTGTTTAGTAGCTCTCACTAATTCTGTCTAGTAGGCCGTACTGAACAGCGTCCTGTTCAGTAGATATGGCTATGTGATTGATTCTACAAACTAAATATGTTTAGTATATTTCATTAAACGCTGTCCGTTTTAGTAGCTTCTATTGAACTTTTCGTTCTAAATACTATTCCTGCTTAGTAAGTCTTACTAAACAGCTTCCAGTTAAGTAGGTTCTACTACACGATTTGTCCGTTCTACTATGGTATAAAAGTGGTGAATACTAAGCGCAAGGTGTTAAAGTTTGTTGTCTACTGGTCGTTTCAATATTTTCATGAAAATATTGATACTTTGATTGTGAAAAAATTCTCTCTAGCTCCGGTGAAACGACCAGTAAACAAAAAACTTTAACATCATAATTAATTAATAGTCATAATTCATAATTATTACGTATTACCCTGGTCAAGAAAACTAACATCAAAAATTAACTAATATAAAAAATTAACATATAAAACATGATAGAAGTTTATGAAATTATTTTATTGCAACACATTTATAATATTTATTTACAATAATTTGCAATAGTGAATATTTATTATCTATAATCTACTACACAGCATGTCTTAGCGTAAGAAAGTTAGTCCCAGAATATGAGCAATGAGGTGATTGATTAAGTGTACTTACTTTTGAAATTCTCGATGTACTCCTCGAAATTCAAACTCTTCAAAACATCCTCCATGGTTGTATATATGATGGACATTCCAACTTGCAGTTTTTTTTTCGAAAAAATCACTAAACTCACTGTAACTTGATTGTGGCGTCTTCGTGATGCAAAGATCAATGAAGATCGAGAACAAAATGGAGTCGACAAGTAATCGACACCAAACGGTTGTAGAAGGTACTAAATGACTAAATGATTATTTCGTTTAGTAGCTATGACTAACCAGATAGTCAGATGTTGTGCCATTCTATGTAGTGGCATTTACTAAACGGAACCAAACGCCGTTTAGTATTTGACACTAAAGGGATAGTATAATATACGAAACAATCGTCTACTAAACGGATGTAGTACGTATTACTAAATGTGTTCTCTCAGTGTAGTAGCTATGACTAACCAGATAGTCAGTTGATGTACCATTCTATTTAGTGACATTTACTAAACGGAACCAAACGGCGTTTAGTATTTGACACTAAATGCATAGTATAATATACGAAACAATCGTCTACTAAACGGATATAGTACGTATTACTAAATGCGTTCTCTCAGTGTGATTTCAAAGATTTCAAGTTATTTTAAAATGTTCAAAAGAATTTCCAGAGATTTCGTTTATAAAATTTCTAGAACTCTGAAAATTTAAAAAATTGTCATACTTAATAGGCTACGAAACCCATTTTTGTAGGCGCCTGCCGCATGTACTTTGATCAATTGTTCGTATTTTTTTAAAGCTGCGATTAACTTTTTCAAGAACTATAAGAAATTGAAACCTAGGATATTAAAAAATGCTCGCCACAATCTACACTTTTACAGTTGGGAACATATATGTTCAAAAAATCAAGGAATTACAAAGTTGAAGTATTTTAAATGCCTAGGGCGCGCGATTGTGAATTCTTTTTTGTTAAAGCTCCATCGGCTCTAACGAATACGTTCTTATCACGTATCTCGTGCTTCACACTCGATTTGTCAAAAGGCTGAACTTTTCTACATGATGTTCAACACTTTTATATCAAATGTTCATTACATTTATTTATGTACCTTGGCCCGGAATTGCTTATTTATATATTACAAAATATAGTACAAATTTCAATTATCATGATTAATTTAATATTTGTTTCTTATTTTGCATTACATTTTATTCTCATTGAAACATACATATTTCCAATAGTCTCGATTTTATGATTAAGAGAAAAGTGCGCATGCTATAAAAAAAAACAATATTTTTCCTAAACATTCTATTGCAACTTGTCTTGTTTTTCCATAAATTCAATTGGTTTATTTTTAATTTTATTTTTTACATTTTAAACTGAAAGTACGGATCCTAGCGTAAAGTGATTTTGAGAAAATTTGTAGATATACTTTAGGCGAAAAATGTTGTTAAATGAAATGTTATTATAGTTTGTGTCCTTTTTTCAAGAAGGTAATTTTTGTTGTTTTTAATATATTTTCATAACAAGAGTTTATAACAAATGTGTAGATCTTTTTTGGTTGTACAACTTCTGTCTTTATTTTTTTTTCATCTCTTACGTCGTTTTTCCAAAAGTTTAATTTTTTTTTCATTGTATTTTTTCCGATTAAATTAAATCTACTTGCTTCACCTAAAAATTATCAATAAAAAACTTTTAGATCCTGTTTGGGTAAACAAGTTTTGTTTATTAATTTTAAAAACGTACCTTGTGTCGTTTTCCAGAAAATTGAATTTTTGTATTTTTGATATTTTTTTTACGATTGAAGTAAAAACTGCGCGTCCTATCAAAAAATTAATTATGAAAAATTTGTATGTCTTTGATTAGCAACTTTTTTTAATTCATTTTTTTCATAGTTTGTGTCGTTTGTACAAAAATTAAAATATTTAAATTTCTAATGTTTGTTTCAATTTTCTAATATTCAATCAAAGAGATCATTATTTAACCAGAAGGGTAAGTTTTCAACCAAGAAGGTTAATTTTATAAAAAAAAAATTAATTTCTAATAAAATTTAAAAAATGTCAAACAAATATTTGAAATTTTGAAGGAATTTTCAACCTAATAGTTAAATTTTCAACCGAAGAAATGAGTTTTCAAGCAACAATATTAATTTTATACCAAAAAGGTTTAATTTTTAACCAAATAGAGAAATTTCCAAGTTCCAACCAAATAATTAAAGTTTATACTGAAGAATATAAATTTTCAATCAAACATGGAATAATTAAATTTTCAGTTGAAAAAATTAATATTCACAACAACAAAATTAAACGAAATAGTTAAACTACAAAAAAGGGAGCATTTTCAACTGAAATGATGAATCATCAACCAAAAAGAGTAACTTTCTACTAAGTATAGTTAACATTCCAACCAAAAAAGATGAATTCTCAACAAAATAGTTCAATCCTCAACCAAAAAAACCACGCGCCCCAACAAAAAATAATCTCTAACAAATTTACAGATCTTTTTTGAACGCACACTTTTTGTTAATTCAATTTTACATTCTAAACAGAGCAGGTATTAGATTTATGTAAAATTTGACTCCCTCTGTTTTTGTCAAATGTCAAGTTTGTTAGCATGAATAGACAAAGATTGTTCACTCAGAAAAGAGCTACACATTTTTTACTAATCATTTTTTGATAAGATGCGTAATTTTTGTTTCAAGCGTGAAAAATAACAATAACATTTTAAAAAAGTGTGAAAAAAACAACGCAAAGTACGAAAAAACATGAATAGACTAAAGTTGTTCAACCATAAACATATATAATGTAGAAGATTTCGCTTTTTTGACAAAGTCGAGTGCGATGGACGAGGTACGTGATGAGAATGCATATACGTTAAAGCCGAAGGAGCTTTAACAAAAGAGAATTCACAATCACCAAATTACAGTTGTCGATACTTTGACCTTTAATTTTAAAAGTTCTGTGCACAAATGTGGGGAAAATACAAAGACCGAGCGCGTAGCGCGTAGTAAATACCGTATCGAGCGCGAAGCTGTTATTTTAATGTTATTTTTTACAATTATAGAAGAAAAACTAGGCATCCTATCAAAAAATAATCAATAATAAATGTGTAGTTCTTTTTTGGGATAACAAATTTTGTCTGCTTATTTTTTTCGTATCTTGTGTCGTCCCGAAAAATTAGGGGGGTTGGGCCAATATTATTTATGTAGCCAGTCATAGGGGTGCCTTCCCGCCCCCACCCGACAATTTGGGACGACTAGCCAAGCTTATGAAAAATATTGCACTGGTCATCCCGAATTTCGGGACGACGAGACACTGCGAAAACAAAAACTACGCGTCCAATCAAAATGTGATTTCTGAAAAATTTGTAGATCTTTTTTAAATACACCATTTTTGTCAATACATCTCTTTTTGTATCTTGTATAGTTTGACCGCAAAATAGAATTTTTTATTTTTCCTTATTTTTTGTGCGGTAAAACTGTGAATTTTCGATTTTTCAAGAAAGTTCAAAAAGTTGTGGTAATCTTCTAGGGTGTTCAAAATACAACGTTTTTCATTCTTTGACATTTTTCATATCGTGCCTTTTGTTTGGCTTAAAATATTCTTTTTTTTTAATTTTGTAAGTACTATAACTCCGATAATTTTTATTTTATTGAAAAAAGTCATGGAGATAAATTGTTTGTCTTCTTAAGTTTTACTGATAACCGTACATGGAATTTTGCAACCTAAAAAAAACAAGTGGTCTCAAAAATTTTGAAATTACTCTGTTTGAAATCTTATCCAAAATGGCTGGCTAAGGAACTTGACCTTTTATTTTAGGACATTTGAAGAGTATAATAAAGCTTAATCCAATATGTCAATTCTTTTTAAAGTTATCGTGCTAACAAAATAAAAATATACAGATACACTAAGACACAAACAAAACGGGGTGAGGGGGGGGGGGGGGGGAGGGGGCAAATTTTACACAAATCTAATACCTTCTCTGATGAGAATGTAAAAATATAACATGATTGAATCAACAGTGTCGCGAAAGGGGAAAAAAAAAGATCTCACAATTAATAGAGATACTTCTGTTGTTATAGATTAGAGATTTCCCAAGTGAGCCTACGATTTTTGACGTTGAAAGGAAAATTGAAGCTATAATTATTGGAAAATAATCTACTCACTAGTATATTAAGTCACGTTATAAATTTCTTTGAGAAAAATGCATTTGCTTATTTACAATTTGCAATTGAACATTTCTGCATCGGTTGATTAATATTTGTTATTGTTGCTAATTTACATAATTTTTTAATAAATTGACAAAACTGGCCATTTCAGCTTCATTTTCATCTCAAGAAAAAATGCACAAAGAAACTCACTATCAGGTATGAAATTATTGTATCTGCACTTATAAAAACATAAGTAATTCTAATAATATTTAACTTAATTATTAAAATGAATTTTTTATGAACAAATTCTTACTACTGTTTTTTTCTCATAGAAAAAATTGTTTCACTCTAGCTGCTCAGATTTTTCATTAGTGTCATAATTTATAACGAAAAATTAGCATAAGTTAACATTTACCTCGTGAAATTTAATAAAGAATAAAATGTTTTCGACAAGAGTTTTTTTCCATAAATCATTTAGGGAAATTTTAATTAAACGTCATGAAAATTGTAATTAACTGACTTGATTATTGATTTATCGATTATCACCAATATTATTAAATTGTAGACCAGCCTCGTCCCATGTGGAAATCGGCCCAACTTAGCCCAACTTATAATTGGGCGCCAATTGGGCCCCAACTGGTTAGCCCAGATAACAAAAAGTGAAATTAATTAACAGATTATTTTAAGTATATGAGTAAGTAGATGCAATCCCATCAGAATCCTGAAACTTTTCCAATTATTCCGACTTTTTAATGATCAAAATCTATTCTAATAAAGCCGATCAGTGTTTAATTTCTTTTTTGATCTTACATTGGGCATACCCATAGAACGCCCATAGTGGACGTTCTGCATTAATTAACAGATTATTTTTATTAT
>CAKNXH010070014.1:0-14735 GCA_932178445.1 Andricus quercusramuli | reverse complement strand
GAGATTTCAAGGAATACTTTTAAACATACGAATATAAAATGTGCTAAGTCTTTGTCGATTTTTCTTGAGACCCGCAGCGGTTAAATTTCCAAAACAGGCGAAAATGTAATTTGAAACTTCCCAATTGCCCTATTTCCCAATTGCGACTATTTCTTCTTTCAAATTATATTTCGAAAATTTATCGCTGCATTGAACGGCAACAACCACGTTCTTGTAGCTTTTATAGTTTCCGAGATATAGGTTTCGGAATAGAAAAAAGCGTGCCGCGGCTGTTCGCCGCAGCGCGAGTGTAAGTGTGACTCCAAAAGGCGCAAGTACTTGAGGGCTAAGGGACTTCTAATATTTTGGGAAACTTGATGAAATTCCAAGGCTTTCAAAATTGATTTGGGTAATTTATTGAGATTTCAAAGGTTATAAAATACTTTAAAGCATTCCAAGGGAATTGAAAAAGATTCTACGGAATTTCTCTTTTTCTAAATATTAATTCCAGTAATTTAACAGAATTTTAAAGAATTTGAAACACTTATGATATTTTTGAAGGATTCCATGGCACTTGCAGGCGATTCATAGAAATTCAAGAAATTCCCAAGTAGCTTAATTTCCAATTTTTCGTGATTTTTGAGGATTTATAATCATTTTATCCTTGCATTCTGACTGAAGATTCAAAATTGTAGCTCTTTCGGTGAAAATTCATGATATCTCTTAAAATCGAAATATTTACGCTTGGAGGGGGGGGGGGGGTATTTCGCACATTTGTATTTAACGTTTTTTTGCTACAAAAAGATAAAAATATTTATGTGTTCTGTATATCTACTCACATAATTAAAATATTTCACAGCGGGGTAGAATGAAGGTAGGCATCAGAAGATTATTTATCATAGCGTGCTACGCACCAGTTGATAGCGATTCGAGGGAAGTTAAGGACGCCTTGAACGGATGGGTCGGCGTCCCTGCGTCAGGATACAGATACAGGAGGGGTGCTAGGTAATTTTGGGGACCCAACAAGAAAAAATTATAACGGGGAAAAATGAGTTAGCTTATGCTTAGAAAAGAGCCTATTTATTACAAATACTTGGTTTAGACATAAAATGATCCACATGTACACCTGGTGTAAAGGAAATAGCCGCAGTATAATTGACTTCGTTATTGCAGATGAAAGACTAAGAGAACTAGTTACAGATACAAGAGTATCATGAGGGAGGCCGAATGCAATACTAATCATTACCTTTTAGTCTCCAAAATGAACTTAGGGCGGGGATGGAGAAGAAAGAGAACAAAAAAAAACGAAACAAAAGCGAATAAAAATTGAAAATTTACAGAAACCGGAAGTGCGAATAGAGTTTCAAAAGAGGTTAAACGAACGTATAGATGAGACGATTTGAAAGGGGCTATTCAACAATAAAGATATAGAGGGCTTGTGGACTTTTATACGAGATATCATCGTGAAAACTGCGACCGAAGTATGTGGTACAGCCGTTGTAGGAAGAAAATCTGGTGATGCATGGTGGAATGATGAAATCCAAGCAGCCCAGCAAGAAAATAAAGAAGCGTACGAAAGAACGTTGCACATCACAGGTTTTAGCGATGAAGAGAGAAATAGACTCAAAAATGATTACAGAGACAAAAAGAGGAAGGTTAAACGACTAGTTAAGAAGAGTAAAGATAAAATCAAAACAAAAGAAGAGAAGAAAATACAAAACGGCTTTGAAGGAATTATAAAAATCTATTATTTACACTGTTTAAGGAAAGTAAAAGTACACACACACATCCGTACAATTGCTTAGAACATTGTATTAGACATTTTCAAATTAGGGAGGGTTTAATTGAATGAATTTAAAATTGTTGGAAAATGTTACCATTTTAAAGCTTCCTCTATAAGGAAGCAAAAATGAGCAAAATTTACAAAAATGCCTTGAAATCTTTCAAATTTTTTTTTGTAAATTGTGGAAATCTTTCAGAATGTTTTCAATGTTTTTAAAAAATATATTCTTGAAATTAATTTCTGCAAAATAAAAATCATTTAAAATTGAAAAATCTACATTTTGTTTAAAATTTGTTAAAATCTTTTCACATTTTCAAATACTTTTCAAATATTTTCAAAAATTCTAGAAATTTAAATTATCTTTCGTAATAGTTCCAAAATTCCTTGAAATATTTTTAAATCGTGCAAAAATTAGAAACAAATTGTCTCAACATCTTCAGTATTCTTATTTAAAATATTTTGAAATCATTAAAGATTAAAATTCATATTTTAAAATAAATACCAAGTCGTAAATTGTAATATTATAAGTTTTTCGCATATTTTGATATTTACATATTATTCTTTTAAGAGTGAAAAAACTGACAAATTATTGTATGGTAGAAAAATGTTGAGAGCAGATTTATTTCCCGATGATTTTATTTGACTTTCAGGTTAGATAAATATAATTTTCCTAAGACTCTTGAACACAATTTAAAAAGACTTTTTTAAACTTCAAGAGAGTCAAATCAAAATTTCAACAACCAAAATTTAATCTTTTAACAACTATTTTTAGTTTCGAAGAAAAATTATGAATTTTCAACGAAGAAGATAATCTTCAACTGAAATGATGAATCGCGAATACAAAAAAATGAATTGTTAGCAAAGTATTTCATTTTTTAAACAAGTAGTTGTATTTTCAACAAAAAATAATAGATTCTCAATGGAATATATAATAGTTGATATTTATATCAAAAACGATTTTTTTTAAATCAGAAACAGGTGTTTACAACGAGCTTTACAAGAAAAATTTTCGTTCAATTTCGGCAGTCTTTAGTTTGCCTTTTTTTTAAGTATTATAAGAAATTGAGAATATTTTGCTGTTTCCAGATCAATCTAAAACATCTATACCTAACACTGATATACCTATATACCTTATATCCATATACCGACCTACATTATACCTATATTCCTATTCACTAGTTTTTCCAACCGAGCAAATCACGCCTACCCCGAAAGGGAAATGGCTTAATGGTATAATAATAATAATAATTGAAACTAAGAATGTGTAAAACGCATAAGAACACGAATCAATAATAAACACAGGTATTTGAACAGAAAAATGTAGGGGTGTTTTCGGCCACTCCACTTGTGACAACATCATTTGACACACTTCTGGGATACGTAGCTGTTACGTTGCAGTTACAATGGATACCTGCCGTAAGTTTGTATTATGTTGAATTTCACTTACATATGAATTAACAAAAATTATTAAAATTATATCTGTAAATTGCGCATATTAAACAAACTTTGAGAGTTTCATATTTTAAAAATATTTTGTCAAATCTTAATTACGACATTAGGTGTTTTCGACAAGTTAAAAAAATTGAAGAGATTTTAATCAATTTCAAGGAATTTTAATGACTTTTAAAAAATTGCAAACATAATTTAAGAAAATTTAAGTTATTTCAAGTGATTTTAGGAGATTTAAACAGATTTTAAGTAATTTTATGGAATTTGAAGAGATTCATAGATATTTAAAGTGTTATTTCAATAATTTTGAAGAAATTGCAATAGAATTGAAAAGAATGTTTAGAATTTTTTAATATTTAAAGGGATTTCAAAAAAACTTCATATTATTTTGAGAATTTAAAAATAGTTCAACGGATTTCAGAATGACTTTCAAGGATTTCAATAAATTTTATGTGATTTTAATTAACTTTCAGGAATTTTAGATAATTTATAGTAATATATAAATAATTTAAGAAATTTCAAAAGGATTTTATAAGATCATAAAAAGTTTCAATGGTTTTCAAGATATTTCAAGATATTTTGAAGGTATTCAAAAGGATTTAAAAAAATTTTAGGTTTCAAAATTTGATTGTAATTTAGAATATATCAAAAATTTGTTTGCATTGAATAAAATCTGTAAAATCATTACAAATATTCTAAAAAAAATTGAAATCACTACAAAAGTCTTAAAATCTGTTGAAGTTTAAATTTTTTTTAAATCTTTTAAGATATGGTAAAATATTTTGACATCACTTTAAATATTTTGAATTATTTGGAATTTTCGGAAATAACATAATATCTTTATTTACACTTGGAAAAAAATAGTTGAAAACACTTTAGGGGCCATCCATATAGGCAGGGCCTCATTTAGGGTTTTAAGGGCCCCAGGACCGGTTAGAATGTAGGGGCCCCTAAGCGGTGACCAGGGACTGGCTTCTAAAAAAAAAAAAGGTCATCGATGTAGGAGCCGATGGAGAAGCGTGAGCATGGAAAATTTTAAATTCTTTCCGCATTGGTGGGGGCCCTGGGGACATGGCCCCGCTGGCCCCTGTACTAAATTCGCCCCTGCATATAGGGTAAGGAGGGGCAGCGCCAACCGGTGGGGCGAAGGCGACTTTGCTTATAATATCGCTATTATTTAACAATTTTAATATTACTTTGCATTAAATAAATCTATTTTATTATAGAAATAGTGTTACTTACTAGAATCTTGAAAATTGACGAGGTAAAAGAAAAATTATGCAGAAAATAGTTTCGACAATGAAAGAATGGAAGATTCGCTGGCAGAATGGCAATACTTACAATATGAAAATTTGATATTTCGACAGATAAAACAATATCACATTATGTTATTAAAATAGTTGAACGTAATTCAAGTCCGAAATATATCAAATATCGTAAATAATTGAGGCCTCGCCAGTGGGGCAACTCGTCCAAAATAATAGTTCACACGTGCTTAGGTTATAAAAGTATCATAAGTTTTGTCGATAAGTGATCGGTAATGTAGAACAGCTACTTATCTTCTGAGCTACATGCAAGAAACTATTAAATATTTTTATTTTAAATCCGATGGGTAAAGCGGGTGTTTTGTATTGGAACGGTAGAAACCTCTGCGCGTAGTCCGTCGTTGGTAGAATGTCAACCAAAAATATCTATAAATTTGTTATAAACTCTTGTTATAAAAATATATTAAAAATAAAAAACTAACTATTTGGAAAAAGGACACAAGCTACAATAACATTTTATTTCACAAATCTTTCGACCAAATTATGTGAATTATATATTTATGGAGAAATAACATGCATCGCAATAAATTGCATAATAATTTTTTTTACAGGATGCGCGATTTTTAAACCTTTTTTTTGTTTTTGTTCGTATCGTATCGTCTGAAACCCAGTCAATGTGCTCGTTATACGTCAGTTTTCAAAATATCAATAGAAAATGTAATCACAGCAAGACGCAAAAAATCCGCGGAAGAAAACGAGGAATCAGATGTCGAACTGATATAGGAAGGTTTAACAAATGAAATATTTTTGATGAAAAGTAAATTATATGAAACTATTATATGCCATTTGTTTTCAAGTTTTTCAACCTATATGTTTTTAATTGATCCAAAAATGGTTGTTGATATTATTTTTAAATATTTATGACGTTATGTATTATATAGCAGAATTTTCGGTCAATCTAATATCCCTCATTTATTAACATTTAATTTAAATATTCTTATTAAGGCTACCTATATGATGTATAAATGTTTTAATACAATATAATAAAAAAGCAATATATTGAACTATGAAATAGCCTCGAAACTTGAACTATTAGGTTACAAATGTCTATTTTGATCGTAAATTCTTATTCAGCGACCAAAAGAAAAACCCCGAGTATCGACTTTCATAAACATCTGCAATTTTATTGAATTAAAAAAAAAACTGTGCGGCATATTCAATCCACTATTTATTTTTTTTATTTTCACCCTAAATTAATATTCAGCAACACAAAAAACTTCTAATATTGACTTTCATGAAAATATTCCTGACTTCAGCTGGTTTGCAAGCTTGAATTAGCTGAAAAAGTGTGAGTTCCCGAGTCGGCTTAAAACGTTTTCGCTAAAAAGTTTTCTCTAAAATCTTTTGGTTTGTTAAATGAGTTAATTTAATTTTTAATTCAAAATTTTTTTAAACAATAATTTATATATCACATATTTTATGCATAATTTTAGAAACTGTTTACTCGGTTCGATCGACTTAGTGAGATGATCGTCTCACGAGATGATTCGAACCGATATGACGTTTTGAAAAGACGATCACTTTTCACCTTCTCGTTGGATTCTCGGATCGATCGCTCGATATGCATCACTATTAATCATGAAAATAGTGTAGACCCAGTTAGCAAAGTGCGCGCACGACGCGACGCACGTGCGTCGCACCACGTGCTGATTTTCTCGCACGACGTGCGCGCAGGGGATTACACAGCTGCGTCCTCAGATTCGTGACAGGTGTGTCGCACGTCGTGAGCGTCGCACATCATGCGTGCCGGTGCGGGTATGGTGCGTGCACACATTTAAGATTTTTAGAGGGTACAGAAAATATTTGCATTGATATTTTTAAATAAAGAGCAGGGCATTTATCATGAATGTATTTTTTATTATCGGTGGAGGAAATATTTATACATTTTAGTTGCGCATTAGCAATTAGGTTTCAGCATGTTTGTATCAACAATAAGAAATATATTTTGCTGCAACTACAAGATACAGGCACATAAAACTGACAGAAAACATAAAGACATGAGTAAAAAGTATATTTTTCGTTTGAATAATTGAAAAAAAAAGGATGATCTAAAACAAAAATTACCTTTTTTTAATTATTCAAACCAAAAATAAACTGTTTATAAGCGTTTTCACGTCTTTTATGAAAGTTTCAGCGATGGATATTTATTATTTTGGACACAAAGATGCTAATATTTGTTGTTTGAATGATAAAAACAAAACAAGATTGAACAGAAATTAACTCTGCTGCCCCCAGTTCCTCTCGATTTATGTCGAATCGTGCGCGTGTTTATTAATATTTTGTTTTATTCTCCTTTTCGGCATTAACGGTTTTTTACATGTGTAAGACAATTTCGATAATATAATATAATCAGTGGCGTACGTGTCAGGACTTACACATTTTGACAAGTCCGGTGCTAATCTCGTCTGCGGTAAGTAAAATATTTTTCATGTATACATACATAAACTTACACAAAATAGTTTCTCCTACACTGTGAATATAGTAATAAGTAGGCTTGAGATCGCATGGCGAGGCCACTGAGGCCCGACTGTAAAAAAATGTTCTTGTAACTTCACCACACCTTTTTGTAATTATATTAAAAATTGTGAAATCACTTCTTTAAAAGTAATGAACTTACTAATTTTAAAAGAAAAAACATCACTTTCAGCGTAATAGTTTTACAAGATTTTGTAAATTAACCTCTTTCAAAGTAGAAAATAATGGCACTCGTCACATGGCCTTAGGGGAATGCTTTTGAGATGAAAGTTCTTTCAATTGTTTCTCCATATTTAAACAATATATTTTCCAATTTTTAGGTCAGAATAATAATATTCGAGGCCTCTTTTGAAGCATCAAAGAAGTAAATTTCAAAATTGAACTTGTGATGCAGGCAGCAGTGGTGTTTATGAGTCCTATAATGGCAACAATGGGAGCGAAGACAAGAACGGCTATGTCAGGCTGTTACATTGTTGGGAAAAGTAAGCAAAAAAAATTACGAAGGGTTCAATTCAATATAATAGACAGAGGCAGCCGTTCTCGTTCCGGCTCCCATTGTTGCCAATAGGACTCATAATCGCCGCTCTGTAACAGCCGCGTAATGAGCGGATATAATTCGCATTCATCAGGTATTTTCACGTCAACCATCAGCTAACTTCACTTCGTTGAGTGCTGAGGGGAAAACAATAGATTAAATGCATGGGACAAAACTTTATTTTGGTAATATCTTCATAATGAATAATAATTATTACTATTTTATTATGTCATTTAATAGTTCTTAAAAAATAAAAACTATTTTTCAAATACATTTATATAGAAAAAATTAGTTTTTACGAAGATATTAACAAAATAGGGCAAAAATGGAGCGAATCCCATGCAATTGATCCATTGTTTTTCCCTCAGCAGTTAACGAAGTGAAGTTAGCTGATTATGAAGTGAAAATACCTAATTCCGCTGCAAACAGCACCATCGGTGACATAAAATGCGCGGTTTTATGATTTCAAATAACTGAAATCAAAAGCGAATACATTTCAATTGAGTAATAAAGTATGTTTCGAGAAAAAGATATACAGGGTGTCCCAGACTCAAGTGTCCGGACTTATATAGCCATATAAACATTTAAAAAATAAATAGAAAATTCCTTTTCCAAAAACCATTTGAAGTTTTACTTGTTTAGTTATAAAACATTTAAGCTGGACCAATCAGGAGCGCTGTATAAATAGCCGGGTGTGCGTGAACGGGCTTCCAACGTTGTGTTCTCCTGTCGCTAACCCCACATCTGCGCTCGCTTCGATAACATTGCATTGAAATCTCGTTCACGTACACACGGCTGTTTATACGGAGCTCCTGATTGGTCCAGCTTAAATGTTTTATAACTAAAAACCTAAAACTTCAACTGATTTTTGGAAAAGGAATTTTCTATTTATTTTTTAAATTTTTATATGGCTATATAAGTCCGGACACTTGAGTCTGGGACACCCTGTATATTTGAGATTAAATATTAGCATTATACTTATTTTACGAAAGAGTCAATAACTTTTAACAGCAGGATGTATAATTTAGATCTTATTTTCGAACCGTCGACATAGAGTCGCCAGTTTCGGCAATAAAATAAAACGATTTAAAAAATTTCTCGGAAATGTTGAGTTTTGATAGGACCTCCCGACACTCGATGACAGAATTGTTTATGAAATAGTCACGGCTGGAATTTATCGTGCTCGATATGGGTTTTCATGAGAACAGAGGGTTAGTTATTACTCAAATCCATCGTTGGGTTCAAGAGGCTAGAGGTAGGGAGTTGAATCTGTAAGGAGAAATGTAACATTTAATCCCTATAGGGATTAGGGCCAATGTCTAATGAAAGCATGTATGGAAATATGGGGTAAGCTGAGGACCGCTGCGACGCCATCGAAGCTCCCGACGGAGTAAAAAATCAGATGAATGTGGTACACAGCCGCGGCTCGTTCGTTATTTTAAATTCACATTTTTGTAAAGTCATATTTCAAAATACCAGATCAATGAAATCTTTGTTTGTTAATTCACCTTGAAAATTAGCAGTTTTATTATTTCAAAATAACCTTTAAATTCAGCAATTTATTTCAATTTAAGAAGATTTTCAGCAGGATATTCCATTGCTGGAGTTGGATTTCCAAGTCCTCAATTGCAGGAACGGACTCGCCATCGATGAAGATTTTATATAAATTTCAAACTTTTTAATTTAGAATTAGAATTTTAAATCAGATTTTAAATATTTGAACTTTCGCGCGTGAATTGAGTTTCGCTCGTTACAACGGTCGGCCGGTGCTGCCTCGCGCAGTTGGTACCGGAATCGCTGCGTCACGAGTTCGCCCTCTTTCCAGCCACGATTTCATGCCGAACTAGCAGACTGTCAACATTCGGTATCGTCTGCTATGTTGTTGATAAGTTGTCAATTCTTCGTGTGTCGATTTTCCGTGACGGTTTTCGTTTTCCCCCGGTTTGGACCGGATAACCTGGATTGAAATACCTGTCCGTTGCCTTCCCCATCGGCTCACCTTGAATCTTTATCTCGCAACTTATGTCTTGACACTGAATCACAACATTCCAAGTTTATCGTTGCCAATTCTTACTTTCTAATTAAAATTAAATCGGGTTCCTCTAAACTCCAGGTAAATATTTATATAAAGCAAATTAATTAATCTATTTATTATTCCAGGCTGGGATCCTGGCTTGACGGTAAGATAAACTTTCCTTGATCTCACCGAAGCGAAACCTAACCTCGAAACGTCACGCGAACGGAATTTATGAAGTTATCGTCAAGCCAGATATATATATTTTTTCTTAATATTCTTAGGAAAATTCAAAAAGAATTTTGAAAATCGCAGACACATCAAGTAAAAATTAAGAAAATTAATATTCAAACCGATAGTTACATTTGCAAACAAAAAATAGACGAATGATAATTTGAAGAGAAAAATATTTTTTAACACAAAATAATAATTTCAAATAACTATTTATTTTTAAGTCTCTTTGTAATTTTCCTAAATTTATGGAGAGAATTAAAAAAGATTGTTGAAGATTTCGGATATGACGAAAAAGTGTCCAGAAAATATCTTAGAAATTTTTTTATGTTAAATGATTTTTAAAAATTGTGGGAAAAAATTAAGTCCTTTTAAATAAATTTAAAAATTCATAAAGATTGGGAGAAATTTTATAATATTTAATCAATTATCTGATATCTTTCAAAGTTTAAAATTTTTTTTAATATTATTAAAACGTCTAAAATTAATCAATTTCTTTTAAATATTCAAACTTAGTCGAATTATTCACTTTGAATATTACCAGGAATCTTAAGAAAATATTTTTATTACCTTGAATATCAACTTTGAAAATGTTTTAAAAACTTTCAAATTTTATTTCAATATATAAAACCTATTTTTTTGAGTTTTTAAAAATCTTTTTAAATTTTTTAATATTTTTGAAATTTTTCTAAAGCGTTTAATTATCTTTTACAATGATTGGAATTTTTCCTAAAGTTTTGAAAAAACATGTAATTTTTCGATTTGTTGAAATGTTTTTAAATTAAAAATTATTTTTGTATTTTTCAAACCTATCTAAATATAATTTGAAATGTTTAAAAATCATATAAAATATATGTTTTCAACATTTATTTTGATATAAAATATATGTTTGAATTTCCCGTGGAAACTTAGAACAAAATGTTATTTTTTTTTAAACTTGAAAAAATTCCATTTAAAAAGCTTTAAAAATCTACATTTTGTTTAAAATTTGTTAACATCGTTTTGAATAATCAAATAATAGAATAATTTTTAACACAAAATAAAAATTTCGATTAATTATTTATTTATTATTTTTATCTATTTCTTTGTTTTTAAGGTTTTATAAAGTAAGTGAAATCAAAATTTTAACAAACAAAAAAGTTAATCTTTTAACAAATATTTTTATTCATAAAGAAAAATTATGAACTTTCAACGCAAAAGTCAAATAAATAGTTCAACTTTTAACAAAATTGTTGAATTGTCAACAAAAATAGATAATCAACGAAAAATATCATGGTTGATATTTACATCAGAAACGATTTTATTTTTTAATTATAAACTGGTGTTTACAACGAGCTTTGCAAAAAAAATTTCTTTTAATTTCGGCAGTCTTTAGTTCGCAAGGTTTTTCTAAGCATTATCAAAAATTCTAGAATATTTTGCTGTAATATAATATTCTATTTTGGATTTATCATTTGTATAAGAAAAGTTATTATCTTTTAGAAAAACTACAGATAATAAAATATATATTTTTTTTATTAAATTGTTCATATTATGTATTTTCAGAAATAATTGAAACCAAAAATTTGTGAAACGTATATAAACACGAATCAATACACACAACTATTCTAATACAAAAATGTAGGAGTGTTTTCGGTCACAGCACTTGTCATGACATTTTACTTCGAGAAGGAGAGCAGAATTGTTTCGAATACTTCTGGGATACGTTGCAGTTACAATGGATACCAGCCGTAAGTTATTAGTATTTTCAATTGTACTTGCATATGAATTACCAAAAAAATTAAAATTATACATGTAAATTGCATGTTAAACAAATTTTCGAGAGTTTCAGACTTTTAAAAATATTTGTTAAATTTTAATAAGGATTTTGATGATTTCAACAAGTTAAAAAAGTTGAAGAGATTTTAAAGAATTTCAATGAATTTTAATGGATTTTAAGAAATTTGAAACATAGTTTAGAAAAATTAAAGTGATTTTATGAAATTTAAGCAGATTTGAAGAAATTAGAAGAGATTTATATCAAGAATTCAAGATATCAAGAATTTGGAGAATTTTACAAAATTTCAATGGATTTCAAAAAGACTTCAGATTTTTTAAACAAAATTTGATGTGATTTGAGGAGATTCGAAGGATTTTGAAATGATTGCAACAGACGTTAAGTGATTTTAGAAAATTTTATGTGATTTCAACGAGTTGAAAAGGATTTGAGGAATTTTTAAGAATTGAACGGGATTTGAATGGCTTTTAGAGATTTTCAAACTTAATTTTAAAAAATTCAAGCGATTGTAAATGATTTTAGTACATTGAAAGAGATTTAAAATAATTTTAAGTAATTTTAAAAGACTTGAAGATATTCAAAGTGTTAGTAAATAAATTTATAGAAATTTGAATAGAATTTTAAGGATTTTAAGATACTTCAAGTGACTCTAAAATGACTTCAAAGGATTTCAATAAATTTGATGTGATTTTAAATAACTTCCAGGGATTTTAGCTAATTCGCAGGAATTTGTGGAGATTTAGAGATATTTTAAGTAATTTAAGACAGTTCAAAATGATTTTATAATACCATAAAAAAAATGCAATGGCTTTCAAAATATTTTAAGTTATTTAAAGGGATTTAACAAAAATTTAAGGTTTCCAAATTTAAATGTGATTCAAAAATATATATAATTTTTTTGCATTGTATTGTATTGTATTGTATTGCTTTTTATTCACGAAAAGCGAAATACTGAATAAAAGAGAATTACGTATATAGACATTCAAATACCGGAAAATATAATTTTTAAGGTAGATACTGATGAAAATCATGTTATTAAAAAGAAAAATAATCTGTCAGCTTTTTTTTTTTTAGATTGAAAATACGGTGAACGTAGACCAAGTATTTTCGGTGTGAATAGGAATTTCGTTAAACATAACTGATTATCCATTTAAATTAAGAAAATTGCTCATAATTATAATGAAAAATTATTTTTGACTTTAAATGTTCGTGATGGGAATTTTTCTGAATAATTTGTTTCTGAAATTATCAAATAATGTCAGGACACATATTTTTTTGATCAAGCATCACTTTATCGATTAAATTAAGTAATATTAATTCCGAAATATCCTTTACAATTGAGAAATCTATAATATTCAGTGTTGGTAATAAAACGCTGAGCATGGAAAAAAATTCCCAAAAAGATGAAAAAAAAGTGTAGCTTCTGTCGTTTGTGAGTGACCGCACTGGCAACACAGCGCATTGAATGGTCTTACTATATCTTTTTAAAAGGGGATAATTTCACAAAAAATGTAATCAAAAATTTCTTTGGACTTTTTTGAGGAAAAATTTTACAATTTTTTATTAAAAATATTATAGTTTAAAAATGTATAATTTTATCTCTAATACTTTCAAATGTCAACAAAATTCAATCATCCGTTCCGGAAGTGTCGATAATTTCAAAAACTCTAATATAGCGAAACTGCCAAAATTAAAAAAAAAATCATTTGGGCGTGAAATAATAAAATATCACCTATACAGCACTATAATTTCACCTTGTTTCATTAAAATTGAACTACTACTTGCAGATTCTGATATTCCTGACGTGTACTGGCCGTCATTAATAAATTAAATTTTCAGAAACCAAATTTGCATAAAATATGTATATAAAGTAACAATTATTTGAATGTCTCAATGAAAATAATTGTGTAATGCTTTATATATTGTAAACTGATTAATTAAGTATGAACTGCATCTGTTAAAACTTAAATTACAATTATGTAGTTTCTGTGAATGTTTGTGATGTTGTTAAATGAGTACCTGAATTCAGATTTTAAAATTATATGCAAATATGTTTTCATTTTTCCCGAAATAAGTTTAAAATGTCAATAATAATTAAAATTTTTATAAAAATATAAAGCAAAAATTATTTGAATGTTTCAATGGAAATAATTGTTTATTGATTTTAATGTTGTAAACTGATTAATTAATTGCTGATTCATTTTTTTCACAATATTAAACTACATCAAGATTGAATTTTAATTTATTTTGTTAAGTAAGGGGTAATGTAATTTAATATAGGCTATAATCTTTATAATCAAAGTTTATTTATGTTTGATATCATCGCCGACAGGCTAGCTACTATGTTTTTTTAAATTCTTCAAAATCTTTTAAGATATGTTAAAATATTTTAAAGCCACTTTAAATATTCCGAATTATTTATAATCTTTGAAAATAACTTAATATCCTCATTTATATTCTGACACAATTGATAGAATCTCTTGAAATCTCTTTAAATATTTTTAATTTTATTGAAATTTTCTGAAATATCCTAACATATTTTGAAATGATAAAAATTATTTTGAAATCCATTTACATGTTTTGCTTTCATTTCAAATATTTTGAATCTTCTGAAATACCTAAATATTTGTTTTAATTAATTAAAATCCTTTAAAAAGTATTTATATTACTTGAAATCACTTCAAGCCTTTCAATATACCTCTAAATTGTTTCAAACGTATAGAATATATTATATTTAATTCCTTGATAAATTTCAAAATATATTTAAATATTTGCAAATCTTATTAAAAACTCGCACGCTTGCAAAAACTTGATCAAATAAGGGTCAGCTTTCAACCAAGTAGATAAATTTTTAATAAAAAGGATTAATTTTCAATGGAAAATAAAAATAATTTATATTTCAACTAAGAAAAAATTTTGATTTTAAATAAACAACAGTTGAATTCAACTAAAAATGCCCGATTTTCAACAAAGTTGGTAAATCTGGAACCAAATAGATTAATTTTTAACCAAACCCTTTAATTTTTAACCAGAAAAGATCAAATTTCTACCAAGCAGATAAATCTAAAAATCAAAATGAAGAATTTCCGAGAAAACAGTCGATGTTTCTACCGAAAACTTAATTTTCAACCAAATTATTGAATTTAAAACTAAAAACTATAAATTTT
>CAKNXH010070013.1:0-14789 GCA_932178445.1 Andricus quercusramuli | reverse complement strand
GAGATTTCAAGGAATACTTTTAAACATACGAATATAAAATGTGCTAAATCTTTGTCGATTTTTCTTGAGACCCGCAGCGGTTAAATTTCCAAATCAGGCGAAAATGTAATTTGAAACTTCCCAATTGCCCACCCATGAAACGTCAGTGCATCGTCCACTGTCAATGCAAACAGTCGCGTTTCATTTAAAACTGGACGAAACAAATATTCAATTCGTATGTGCGACTATTTCTTCTTTCAAATTATATTTCGAAAATTTATCGCTGAATTGAACGGAAACAACCACGTTCTTGTAGCTTTTATAGTTTTCGAGATATAGGTTTCGGAATAAAAAAAAGCGTGCCACAGCGCGAATGCTAGTGTGACTCCAAAAGGCGCGAGTACTTGAGGGCTAAGGGACTTCTAATATTTTGGGAAACTTTATGAAATTCCAAGGCTTTCAAAATTGATTTGGGTAATTTATTGAGATTTCAAAGGTTATAAAATACTTTAAAGCATTCCAAGGGAATTGAAAAAGATTCTACGGAATTTCTCTTTTTCTAAATATTAATTCCAGTAATTTAACAGAATTTTAAACACTTATGACATTTTTGAAGGATTCCATGGCACTTGCAGGCGATTCATAGAAATTCAAGAAATTCCCAAGTAGCTTAATTTCCAATTTTTCGTGATTTTTGAGGATTTATAATCATTTTATCCTTGCATTCTGACTGAAGATTCAAAATTGTAGCTCTTTCGGTGAAAATTCATGATATCTCTTAAAATCGAAATATTTACGCTTGGAGGGGGGGGGGGGGTATTTCGCACATTTGTATTTAACGTTTTTTTGCTACAAAAAGATAAAAATATTTATGTGTTCTGTATATCTACTCACATAATTAAAATATTTCACAGCGGGGTAGAATGAAGGTAGGCATCAGAAGATTATTTATCATAGCGTGCTACGCACCAGTTGATAGCGATTCGAGGGAAGTTAAGGACGCCTTGAACGGATGGGTCGGCGTCCCTGCGTCAGGATACAGATACAGGAGGGGTGCTAGGTAATTTTGGGGACCCAACAAGAAAAAATTATAACGGGGAAAAATGAGTTAGCTTATGCTTAGAAAAGAGCCTATTTATTACAAATACTTGGTTTAGACATAAAATGATCCACATGTACACCTGGTGTAAAGGAAATAGCCGCAGTATAATTGACTTCGTTATTGCAGATGAAAGACTAAGAGAACTAGTTACAGATACAAGAGTATCATGAGGGAGGCCGAATGCAATACTAATCATTACCTTTTAGTCTCCAAAATGAACTTAGGGCGGGGATGGAGAAGAAAGAGAACAAAAAAAAACGAAACAAAAGCGAATAAAAATTGAAAATTTACAGAAACCGGAAGTGCGAATAGAGTTTCAAAAGAGGTTAAACGAACGTATAGATGAGACGATTTGAAAGGGGCTATTCAACAATAAAGATATAGAGGGCTTGTGGACTTTTATACGAGATATCATCGTGAAAACTGCGACCGAAGTATGTGGTACAGCCGTTGTAGGAAGAAAATCTGGTGATGCATGGTGGAATGATGAAATCCAAGCAGCCCAGCAAGAAAATAAAGAAGCGTACGAAAGAACGTTGCACATCACAGGTTTTAGCGATGAAGAGAGAAATAGACTCAAAAATGATTACAGAGACAAAAAGAGGAAGGTTAAACGACTAGTTAAGAAGAGTAAAGATAAAATCAAAACAAAAGAAGAGAAGAAAATACAAAACGGCTTTGAAGGAATTATAAAAATCTATTATTTACACTGTTTAAGGAAAGTAAAAGTACACACACACATCCGTACAATTGCTTAGAACATTGTATTAGACATTTTCAAATTAGGGAGAGTTTAATTGAATGAATTTAAAATTGTTGGAAAATGTTACCATTTTAAAGCTTCCTCTATAAGGAAGCAAAAATGAGCAAAATTTACAAAAATGCCTTGAAATCTTTCAAATTTTTTTTTGTAAATTGTGGAAATCTTTCAGAATGTTTTCAATGTTTTTAAAAAATATATTCTTGAAATTAATTTCTGCAAAATAAAAATCATTTAAAATTGAAAAATCTACATTTTGTTTAAAATTTGTTAAAATCTTTTCACATTTTCAAATACTTTTCAAATATTTTCAAAAATTCTAGAAATTTAAATTATCTTTCGTAATAGTTCCAAAATTCCTTGAAATATTTTTAAATCGTGCAAAAATTAGAAACAAATTGTCTCAACATCTTCAGTATTCTTATTTAAAATATTTTGAAATCATTAAAGATTAAAATTCATATTTTAAAATAAATACCAAGTCGTAAATTGTAATATTATAAGTTTTTCGCATATTTTGATATTTATTATTATTTTAAGAGTGAAAAAACTGACAAATTATTGTATGGTAGAAGAATGTTGAGAGCAGATTTATTTCCCGATGATTTTATTTGACTTTCAGGTTAGATAAATATAATTTTCCTAAGACTCTTGAACACAATTTAAAAATACTTTTTTAAACTTCAAGAGAGTCAAATCAAAATTTCAACAACCAAAATTTAATCTTTTAACAATTATTTTTAGTTTCGAAGAAAAATTATGAATTTTCAACGAAGAAGATAATCTTCAACTGAAATGATGAATCGCGAATACAAAAAAATGAATTGTTAGCAAAGTATTTCATTTTTTAAAGAAGTAGTTGTATTTTCAACAAAAAATAATAGATTCTCAACGGCATATATAATAGTTGATATTTATATCAAAAACGATTTTTTTTAAATCAGAAACAGGTGTTTACAACGAGCTTTACAAGAAAAATTTTCGTTCAATTTCGGCAGTCTTTAGTTTGCCTTTTTTTTAAGTATTATAAGAAATTGAGAATATTTTGCTGTTTCCAGATCAATCTAAAACATCTATACCTAACACCTATATACCTATATACCTTATATCCATATACCGACCTACATTATACCTATATTCCTATTCACTAGTTTTTCCAACCGAGCAAATCACGCCTACCCCGAAAGGGAAATGGCTTAATGGTATAATAGTAATAATAATAATTGAAACTAAGAATGTGTAAAACGCATAAGAACACGAATCAATAATAAACACAGGTATTTGAACAGAAAAATGTAGGGGTGTTTTCGGCCACTCCACTTGTGACAACATCATTTGACACACTTCTGGGATACGTAGCTGTTACGTTGCAGTTACAATGGATACCTGCCGTAAGTTTGTATTATGTTGAATTTCACTTACATATGAATTAACAAAAATTATTAAAATTATATCTGTAAATTGCGCATATTAAACAAACTTTGAGAGTTTCATATTTTAAAAATATTTTGTCAAATCTTAATTACGACATTAGGTGTTTTCGACAAGTTAAAAAAATTGAAGAGATTTTAATCAATTTCAAGGAATTTTAATGACTTTTAAAAAATTGCAAACATAATTTAAGAAAATTTAAGTTATTTCAAGTGATTTTAGGAGATTTAAACAGATTTTAAGTAATTTTATGGAATTTGAAGAGATTCATAGATATTTAAAGTGTTATTTCAATAATTTTGAAGAAATTGCAATAGAATTGAAAAGAATGTTTAGAATTTTTTAATATTTAAAGGGATTTCAAAAAAACTTCATATTATTTTGAGAATTTAAAAATAGTTCAACGGATTTCAGAATGACTTTCAAGGATTTCAATAAATTTTATGTGATTTTAATTAACTTTCAGGAATTTTAGATAATTTATAGTAATATATAAATAATTTAAGAAATTTCAAAAGGATTTTATAAGATCATAAAAAGTTTCAATGGTTTTCAAGATATTTCAAGATATTTTGAAGGTATTCAAAAGGATTTAAAAAAATTTTAGGTTTCAAAATTTGATTGTAATTTAGAATATATCAAAAATTTGTTTGCATTGAATAAAATCTGTAAAATCATTACAAATATTCTAAAAAAAATTGAAATCACTACAAAAGTCTTAAAATCTGTTGAAGTTTAAATTTTTTTAAAATCTTTTAAGATATGGTAAAATATTTTGACATCACTTTAAATATTTTGAATTATTTGGAATTTTCGGAAATAACATAATATCTTTATTTACACTTGGAAAAAAATAGTTGAAAACACTTTAGGGGCCATCCATATAGGCAGGGCCTCATTTAGGGTTTTAAGGGCCCCAGGACCGGTTAGAATGTAGGGGCCCCTAAGCGGTGACCAGGGACTGGCTTCTAAAAAAAAAAAAGGTCATCGATGTAGGAGCCGATGGAGAAGCGTGAGCATGGAAAATTTTAAATTCTTTCCGCATTGGTGGGGGCCCTGGGGACATGGCCCCGCTGGCCCCTGTACTAAATTCGCCCCTGCATATAGGGTAAGGAGGGGCAGCGCCAACCGGTGGGGCGAAGGCGACTTTGCTTATAATATCGCTATTATTTAACAATTTTAATATTACTTTGCATTAAATAAATCTATTTTATTATAGAAATAGTGTTACTTACTAGAATCTTGAAAATTGACGAGGTAAAAGAAAAATTATGCAGAAAATAGTTTCGACAATGAAAGAATGGAAGATTCGCTGGCAGAATGGCAATACTTACAATATGAAAATTTGATATTTCGACAGATAAAACAATATCACATTATGTTATTAAAATAGTTGAACGTAATTCAAGTCCGAAATATATCAAATATCGTAAATAATTGAGGCCTCGCCAGTGGGGCAACTCGTCCAAAATAATAGTTCACACGTGCTTAGGTTATAAAAGTATCATAAGTTTTGTCGATAAGTGATCGGTAATGTAGAACAGCTACTTATCTTCTGAGCTACATGCAAGAAACTATTAAATATTTTTATTTTAAATCCGATGGGTAAAGCGGGTGTTTTGTATTGGTACGGTAGAAACCTCTGCGCGTAGTCCGTCGTTGGTAGAATGTCAACCAAAAATATCTATAAATTTGTTATAAACTCTTGTTATAAAAATATATTAAAAATAAAAAACTAACTATTTGGAAAAAGGACACAAGCTACAATAACATTTTATTTCACAAATCTTTCGACCAAATTATGTGAATTATATATTTATGGAGAAATAACATGCATCGCAATAAATTGCATAATAATTTTTTTTACAGGATGCGCGATTTTTAAACCTTTTTTTTGTTTTTGTTCGTATCGTATCGTCTGAAACCCAGTCAATGTGCTCGTTATACGTCAGTTTTCAAAATATCAATAGAAAATGTAATCACAGCAAGACGCAAAAAATCCGCGGAAGAAAACGAGGAATCAGATGTCGAACTGATATAGGAAGGTTTAACAAATGAAATATTTTTGATGAAAAGTAAATTATATGAAACTATTATATGCCATTTGTTTTCAAGTTTTTCAACCTATATGTTTTTAATTGATCCAAAAATGGTTGTTGATATTATTTTTAAATATTTATGACGTTATGTATTATATAGCAGAATTTTCGGTCAATCTAATATCCCTCATTTATTAACATTTAATTTAAATATTCTTATTAAGGCTACCTATATGATGTATAAATGTTTTAATACAATATAATAAAAAAGCAATATATTGAACTATGAAATAGCCTCGAAACTTGAACTATTAGGTTACAAATGTCTATTTTGATCGTAAATTCTTATTCAGCGACCAAAAGAAAAACCCCGAGTATCGACTTTCATAAACATCTGCAATTTTATTGAATTAAAAAAAAAACTGTGCGGCATATTCAATCCACTATTTATTTTTTTTATTTTCACCCTAAATTAATATTCAGCAACACAAAAAACTTCTAATATTGACTTTCATGAAAATATTCCTGACTTCAGCTGGTTTGCAAGCTTGAATTAGCTGAAAAAGTGTGAGTTCCCGAGTCGGCTTAAAACGTTTTCGCTAAAAAGTTTTCTCTAAAATCTTTTGGTTTGTTAAATGAGTTAATTTAATTTTTAATTCAAAATTTTTTTAAACAATAATTTATATATCACATATTTTATGCATAATTTTAGAAACTGTTTACTCGGTTCGATCGACTTAGTGAGATGATCGTCTCACGAGATGATTCGAACCGATATGACGTTTTGAAAAGACGATCACTTTTCACCTTCTCGTTGGATTCTCGGATCGATCGCTCGATATGCATCACTATTAATCATGAAAATAGTGTAGACCCAGTTAGCAAAGTGCGCGCACGACGCGACGCACGTGCGTCGCACCACGTGCTGATTTTCTCGCACGACGTGCGCGCAGGGGATTACACAGCTGCGTCCTCAGATTCGTGACAGGTGTGTCGCACGTCGTGAGCGTCGCACATCATGCGTGCCGGTGCGGGTATGGTGCGTGCACACATTTAAGATTTTTAGAGGGTACAGAAAATATTTGCATTGATATTTTTAAATAAAGAGCAGGGCATTTATCATGAATGTATTTTTTATTATCGGTGGAGGAAATATTTATACATTTTAGTTGCGCATTAGCAATTAGGTTTCAGCATGTTTGTATCAACAATAAGAAATATATTTTGCTGCAACTACAAGATACAGGCACATAAAACTGACAGAAAACATAAAGACATGAGTAAAAAGTATATTTTTCGTTTGAATAATTGAAAAAAAAAGGATGATCTAAAACAAAAATTACCTTTTTTTAATTATTCAAACCAAAAATAAACTGTTTATAAGCGTTTTCACGTCTTTTATGAAAGTTTCAGCGATGGATATTTATTATTTTGGACACAAAGATGCTAATATTTGTTGTTTGAATGATAAAAACAAAACAAGATTGAACAGAAATTAACTCTGCTGCCCCCAGTTCCTCTCGATTTATGTCGAATCGTGCGCGTGTTTATTAATATTTTGTTTTATTCTCCTTTTCGGCATTAACGGTTTTTTACATGTGTAAGACAATTTCGATAATATAATATAATCAGTGGCGTACGTGTCAGGACTTACACATTTTGACAAGTCCGGTGCTAATCTCGTCTGCGGTAAGTAAAATATTTTTCATGTATACATACATAAACTTACACAAAATAGTTTCTCCTACACTGTGAATATAGTAATAAGTAGGCTTGAGATCGCATGGCGAGGCCACTGAGGCCCGACTGTAAAAAAATGTTCTTGTAACTTCACCACACCTTTTTGTAATTATATTAAAAATTGTGAAATCACTTCTTTAAAAGTAATGAACTTACTAATTTTAAAAGAAAAAACATCACTTTCAGCGTAATAGTTTTACAAGATTTTGTAAATTAACCTCTTTCAAAGTAGAAAATAATGGCACTCGTCACATGGCCTTAGGGGAATGCTTTTGAGATGAAAGTTCTTTCAATTGTTTCTCCATATTTAAACAATATATTTTCCAATTTTTAGGTCAGAATAATAATATTCGAGGCCTCTTTTGAAGCATCAAAGAAGTAAATTTCAAAATTGAACTTGTGATGCAGGCAGCAGTGGTGTTTATGAGTCCTATAATGGCAACAATGGGAGCGAAGACAAGAACGGCTATGTCAGGCTGTTACATTGTTGGGAAAAGTAAGCAAAAAAAATTACGAAGGGTTCAATTCAATATAATAGACAGAGGCAGCCGTTCTCGTTCCGGCTCCCATTGTTGCCAATAGGACTCATAATCGCCGCTCTGTAACAGCCGCGTAATGAGCGGATATAATTCGCATTCATCAGGTATTTTCACGTCAACCATCAGCTAACTTCACTTCGTTGAGTGCTGAGGGGAAAACAATAGATTAAATGCATGGGACAAAACTTTATTTTGGTAATATCTTCATAATGAATAATAATTATTACTATTTTATTATGTCATTTAATAGTTCTTAAAAAATAAAAACTATTTTTCAAATACATTTATATAGAAAAAATTAGTTTTTACGAAGATATTAACAAAATAGGGCAAAAATGGAGCGAATCCCATGCAATTGATCCATTGTTTTTCCCTCAGCAGTTAACGAAGTGAAGTTAGCTGATTATGAAGTGAAAATACCTAATTCCGCTGCAAACAGCACCATCGGTGACATAAAATGCGCGGTTTTATGATTTCAAATAACTGAAATCAAAAGCGAATACATTTCAATTGAGTAATAAAGTATGTTTCGAGAAAAAGATATACAGGGTGTCCCAGACTCAAGTGTCCGGACTTATATAGCCATATAAAAATTTAAAAAATAAATAGAAAATTCCTTTTCCAAAAATCAGTTGAAGTTTTAGGTTTTTAGTTATAAAACATTTAAGCTGGACCAATCAGGAGCTCCGTATAAACAGCCGTGTGTACGTGAACGAGATTTCAATGCAATGTTATCGAAGCGAGCGCAGATGTGGGGTTAGCGACAGGAGAACACAACGTTGGAAGCCCGTTCACGCACACCCGGCTATTTATACAGCGCTCCTGATTGGTCCAGCTTAAATGTTTTATAACTAAACAAGTAAAACTTCAAATGGTTTTTGGAAAAGGAATTTTCTATTTATTTTTTAAATGTTTATATGGCTATATAAGTCCGGACACTTGAGTCTGGGACACCCTGTATATTTGAGATTAAATATTAGCATTATACTTATTTTACGAAAGAGTCAATAACTTTTAACAGCAGGATGTATAATTTAGATCTTATTTTCGAACCGTCGACATAGAGTCGCCAGTTTCGGCAATAAAATAAAACGATTTAAAAAATTTCTCGGAAATGTTGAGTTTTGATAGGACCTCCCGACACTCGATGACAGAATTGTTTATGAAATAGTCACGGCTGGAATTTATCGTGCTCGATATGGGTTTTCATGAGAACAGAGGGTTAGTTATTACTCAAATCCATCGTTGGGTTCAAGAGGCTAGAGGTAGGGAGTTGAATCTGTAAGGAGAAATGTAACATTTAATCCCTATAGGGATTAGGGCCAATGTCTAATGAAAGCATGTATGGAAATATGGGGTAAGCTGAGGACCGCTGCGACGCCATCGAAGCTCCCGACGGAGTAAAAAATCAGATGAATGTGGTACACAGCCGCGGCTCGTTCGTTATTTTAAATTCACATTTTTGTAAAGTCATATTTCAAAATACCAGATCAATGAAATCTTTGTTTGTTAATTCACCTTGAAAATTAGCAGTTTTATTATTTCAA
Organism: Andricus quercusramuli; assembly: GCA_932178445.1. Lineage (NCBI taxonomy): Eukaryota > Metazoa > Arthropoda > Insecta > Hymenoptera > Cynipidae > Andricus > Andricus quercusramuli. The sequence goes on along the minus strand of CAKNXH010070013.1, from coordinate 5,652 downwards.
AATAACCTTTAAATTCAGCAATTTATTTCAATTTAAGAAGATTTTCAGCAGGATATTCCATTGCTGGAGTTGGATTTCCAAGTCCTCAATTGCAGGAACGGACTCGCCATCGATGAAGATTTTATATAAATTTCAAACTTTTTAATTTAGAATTAGAATTTTAAATCAGATTTTAAATATTTGAACTTTCGCGCGTGAATTGAGTTTCGCTCGTTACAACGGTCGGCCGGTGCTGCCTCGCGCAGTTGGTACCGGAATCGCTGCGTCACGAGTTCGCCCTCTTTCCAGCCACGATTTCATGCCGAACTAGCAGACTGTCAACATTCGGTATCGTCTGCTATGTTGTTGATAAGTTGTCAATTCTTCGTGTGTCGATTTTCCGTGACGGTTTTCGTTTTCCCCCGGTTTGGACCGGATAACCTGGATTGAAATACCTGTCCGTTGCCTTCCCCATCGGCTCACCTTGAATCTTTATCTCGCAACTTATGTCTTGACACTGAATCACAACATTCCAAGTTTATCGTTGCCAATTCTTACTTTCTAATTAAAATTAAATCGGGTTCCTCTAAACTCCAGGTAAATATTTATATAAAGCAAATTAATTAATCTATTTATTATTCCAGGCTGGGATCCTGGCTTGACGGTAAGATAAACTTTCCTTGATCTCACCGAAGCGAAACCTAACCTCGAAACGTCACGCGAACGGAATTTATGAAGTTATCGTCAAGCCAGATATATATATTTTTTCTTAATATTCTTAGGAAAATTCAAAAAGAATTTTGAAAATCGCAGACACATCAAGTAAAAATTAAGAAAATTAATATTCAAACCGATAGTTACATTTGCAAACAAAAAATAGACGAATGATAATTTGAAAAGAAAAATATTTTTTAACACAAAATAATAATTTCAAATAACTATTTATTTTTAAGTCTCTTTGTAATTTTCCTAAATTTATGGAGAGAATTAAAAAAGATTGTTGAAGATTTCGGATATGACGAAAAAGTGTCCAGAAAATATCTTAGAAATTTTTTTATGTTAAATGATTTTTAAAAATTGTGGGAAAAAATTAAGTCCTTTTAAATAAATTTAAAAATTCATAAAGATTGGGAGAAATTTTATAATATTTAATCAATTATCTGATATCTTTCAAAGTTTAAAATTTTTTTTAATATTATTAAAACGTCTAAAATTAATCAATTTCTTTTAAATATTCAAACTTAGTCGAATTATTCACTTTGAATATTACCAGGAATCTTAAGAAAATATTTTTATTACCTTGAATATCAACTTTGAAAATGTTTTAAAAACTTTCAAATTTTATTTCAATATATAAAACCTATTTTTTTGAGTTTTTAAAAATCTTTTTAAATTTTTTAATATTTTTGAAATTTTTCTAAAGCGTTTAATTATCTTTTACAATGATTGGAATTTTTCCTAAAGTTTTGAAAAAACATGTAATTTTTCGATTTGTTGAAATGTTTTTAAATTAAAAATTATTTTTGTATTTTTCAAACCTATCTAAATATAATTTGAAATGTTTAAAAATCATATAAAATATATGTTTTCAACATTTATTTTGATATAAAATATATGTTTGAATTTCCCGTGGAAACTTAGAACAAAATGTTATTTTTTTTTAAACTTGAAAAAATTCCATTTAAAAAGCTTTAAAAATCTACATTTTGTTTAAAATTTGTTAACATCGTTTTGAATAATCAAATAATAGAATAATTTTTAACACAAAATAAAAATTTCGATTAATTATTTATTTATTATTTTTATCTATTTCTTTGTTTTTAAGGTTTTATAAAGTAAGTGAAATCAAAATTTTAACAAACAAAAAAGTTAATCTTTTAACAAATATTTTTATTCATAAAGAAAAATTATGAACTTTCAACGCAAAAGTCAAATAAATAGTTCAACTTTTAACAAAATTGTTGAATTGTCAACAAAAATAGATAATCAACGAAAAATATCATGGTTGATATTTACATCAGAAACGATTTTATTTTTTAATTATAAACTGGTGTTTACAACGAGCTTTGCAAAAAAAATTTCTTTTAATTTCGGCAGTCTTTAGTTCGCAAGGTTTTTCTAAGCATTATCAAAAATTCTAGAATATTTTGCTGTAATATAATATTCTATTTTGGATTTATCATTTGTATAAGAAAAGTTATTATCTTTTAGAAAAACTACAGATAATAAAATATATATTTTTTTTATTAAATTGTTCATATTATGTATTTTCAGAAATAATTGAAACCAAAAATTTGTGAAACGTATATAAACACGAATCAATACACACAACTATTCTAATACAAAAATGTAGGAGTGTTTTCGGTCACAGCACTTGTCATGACATTTTACTTCGAGAAGGAGAGCAGAATTGTTTCGAATACTTCTGGGATACGTTGCAGTTACAATGGATACCAGCCGTAAGTTATTAGTATTTTCAATTGTACTTGCATATGAATTACCAAAAAAATTAAAATTATACATGTAAATTGCATGTTAAACAAATTTTCGAGAGTTTCAGACTTTTAAAAATATTTGTTAAATTTTAATAAGGATTTTGATGATTTCAACAAGTTAAAAAAGTTGAAGAGATTTTAAAGAATTTCAATGAATTTTAATGGATTTTAAGAAATTTGAAACATAGTTTAGAAAAATTAAAGTGATTTTATGAAATTTAAGCAGATTTGAAGAAATTAGAAGAGATTTATATCAAGAATTCAAGATATCAAGAATTTGGAGAATTTTACAAAATTTCAATGGATTTCAAAAAGACTTCAGATTTTTTAAACAAAATTTGATGTGATTTGAGGAGATTCGAAGGATTTTGAAATGATTGCAACAGACGTTAAGTGATTTTAGAAAATTTTATGTGATTTCAACGAGTTGAAAAGGATTTGAGGAATTTTTAAGAATTGAACGGGATTTGAATGGCTTTTAGAGATTTTCAAACTTAATTTTAAAAAATTCAAGCGATTGTAAATGATTTTAGTACATTGAAAGAGATTTAAAATAATTTTAAGTAATTTTAAAAGACTTGAAGATATTCAAAGTGTTAGTAAATAAATTTATAGAAATTTGAATAGAATTTTAAGGATTTTAAGATACTTCAAGTGACTCTAAAATGACTTCAAAGGATTTCAATAAATTTGATGTGATTTTAAATAACTTCCAGGGATTTTAGCTAATTCGCAGGAATTTGTGGAGATTTAGAGATATTTTAAGTAATTTAAGACAGTTCAAAATGATTTTATAATACCATAAAAAAAATGCAATGGCTTTCAAAATATTTTAAGTTATTTAAAGGGATTTAACAAAAATTTAAGGTTTCCAAATTTAAATGTGATTCAAAAATATATATAATTTTTTTGCATTGTATTGTATTGTATTGTATTGCTTTTTATTCACGAAAAGCGAAATACTGAATAAAAGAGAATTACGTATATAGACATTCAAATACCGGAAAATATAATTTTTAAGGTAGATACTGATGAAAATCATGTTATTAAAAAGAAAAATAATCTGTCAGCTTTTTTTTTTTTAGATTGAAAATACGGTGAACGTAGACCAAGTATTTTCGGTGTGAATAGGAATTTCGTTAAACATAACTGATTATCCATTTAAATTAAGAAAATTGCTCATAATTATAATGAAAAATTATTTTTGACTTTAAATGTTCGTGATGGGAATTTTTCTGAATAATTTGTTTCTGAAATTATCAAATAATGTCAGGACACATATTTTTTTGATCAAGCATCACTTTATCGATTAAATTAAGTAATATTAATTCCGAAATATCCTTTACAATTGAGAAATCTATAATATTCAGTGTTGGTAATAAAACGCTGAGCATGGAAAAAAATTCCCAAAAAGATGAAAAAAAAGTGTAGCTTCTGTCGTTTGTGAGTGACCGCACTGGCAACACAGCGCATTGAATGGTCTTACTATATCTTTTTAAAAGGGGATAATTTCACAAAAAATGTAATCAAAAATTTCTTTGGACTTTTTTGAGGAAAAATTTTACAATTTTTTATTAAAAATATTATAGTTTAAAAATGTATAATTTTATCTCTAATACTTTCAAATGTCAACAAAATTCAATCATCCGTTCCGGAAGTGTCGATAATTTCAAAAACTCTAATATAGCGAAACTGCCAAAATTAAAAAAAAAATCATTTGGGCGTGAAATAATAAAATATCACCTATACAGCACTATAATTTCACCTTGTTTCATTAAAATTGAACTACTACTTGCAGATTCTGATATTCCTGACGTGTACTGGCCGTCATTAATAAATTAAATTTTCAGAAACCAAATTTGCATAAAATATGTATATAAAGTAACAATTATTTGAATGTCTCAATGAAAATAATTGTGTAATGCTTTATATATTGTAAACTGATTAATTAAGTATGAACTGCATCTGTTAAAACTTAAATTACAATTATGTAGTTTCTGTGAATGTTTGTGATGTTGTTAAATGAGTACCTGAATTCAGATTTTAAAATTATATGCAAATATGTTTTCATTTTTCCCGAAATAAGTTTAAAATGTCAATAATAATTAAAATTTTTATAAAAATATGAAGCAAAAATTATTTGAATGTTTCAATGGAAATAATTGTTTATTGATTTTAATGTTGTAAACTGATTAATTAATTGCTGATTCATTTTTTTCACAATATTAAACTACATCAAGATTGAATTTTAATTTATTTTGTTAAGTAAGGGGTAATGTAATTTAATATAGGCTATAATCTTTATAATCAAAGTTTATTTATGTTTGATATCATCGCCGACAGGCTAGCTACTATGTTTTTTTAAATTCTTCAAAATCTTTTAAGATATGTTAAAATATTTTAAAGCCACTTTAAATATTCCGAATTATTTATAATCTTTGAAAATAACTTAATATCCTCATTTATATTCTGACACAATTGATAGAATCTCTTGAAATCTCTTTAAATATTTTTAATTTTATTGAAATTTTCTGAAATATCCTAACATATTTTGAAATGATAAAAATTATTTTGAAATCCATTTACATGTTTTGCTTTCATTTCAAATATTTTGAATCTTCTGAAATACCTAAATATTTGTTTTAATTAATTAAAATCCTTTAAAAAGTATTTATATTACTTGAAATCACTTCAAGCCTTTCAATATACCTCTAAATTGTTTCAAACGTATAGAATATATTATATTTAATTCCTTGATAAATTTCAAAATATATTTAAATATTTGCAAATCTTATTAAAAACTCGCACGCTTGCAAAAACTTGATCAAATAAGGGTCAGCTTTCAACCAAGTAGATAAATTTTTAATAAAAAGGATTAATTTTCAATGGAAAATAAAAATAATTTATATTTCAACTAAGAAAAAATTTTGATTTTAAATAAACAACAGTTGAATTCAACTAAAAATGCCCGATTTTCAACAAAGTTGGTAAATCTGGAACCAAATAGATTAATTTTTAACCAAACCCTTTAATTTTTAACCAGAAAAGATCAAATTTCTACCAAGCAGATAAATCTAAAAATCAAAATGAAGAATTTCCGAGAAAACAGTCGATGTTTCTACCGAAAACTTAATTTTCAACCAAATTATTGAATTTAAAACTAAAAACTATAAATTTT
>CAKNXH010070012.1:14438-25053 GCA_932178445.1 Andricus quercusramuli | reverse complement strand
AATTGTAAACCAAAAGTAGAATAATTAAATTTTCAGTTAACAAAATTAATTAAAAAACGAATTTTCATTTAGAGAGATGGACCTTTAAATGATAGAATGAATTTTTAACGAAGAAGTTCAATCAAGTAATTGAATTTTCCATCAAGAAGATTTGTTTTGTACCCAAAAAGATGAACTTACAATAAAGTAAATAATTTTTTAATGAAATTGTTGAATTTCCAACTAAAAATGGTCAATTTCAAACTATATAGAATAATTAAATTTTCAGTTAACAAAATTAATTTTAAAAAAATTCAATTTTCAACCAGAGAGATGTATGTTCAAATAATAAAATGAATGTATAACAAATTAGTTCATCAAAATCATTCAAAATTTCAAAATTGTTTTTTGTAATTTTCATGTTATAATTTTATAGATCAGCAGGATTCCAAGAGTGAATTGAAGAAATCAGTAGGAAAACCAGATCCTTGGCCATATTCTTGTACAACAACTTCTGGCAGTAACTTTTCTGCCAAGACTTTAATAGGATACGACATTGATGAGACTTTGGTTATCAAGGAAGAAATCATTGAGGGTATGACAATTTTAATTTCACGAGCACTTTGCTTCTCGTTAGCAAATGTATTTGCTTCCTCATAGAGGAAGCATTAGTTATTTTTTCAATAATAGCCAAACCAAACTTTTCATTTTGCTCAATTTAAAAATAGAAATTTACAAAAAATGCAAAATTACAAAATAATACAACAATTTTTTGAATGCAAAGACAAATCAGACAAATCAAATTTTGTATTCGAAATAATAATTTTTCGAGCTGTAAGAGGGAAGGGAAAAGTTCTGTCGCACCCTATGCCTTTCCCAGCGATATAATTTCTTCACGAAAATTGTCAGAATTACTCTATTTAAAAATTCATAATCAAAAAGTTTTCTATTCATGTGCCAACTTTGAATTATGTTAATAAAAAAAGTTTGACTATAAAAACGTATTTTCAAAATATATAAATTACCATAATTTCCCTGCTCTCTCATAAAATGTGTTAATATTATAGGTCAAACGATTCGTCTCGAACCAAGGAATATTTTATATTCTTGCATCAACTTTGAATTATGTTAAAGAGAAAAGTTTTACTTTAAAAACCCGTATTTGCAAATATTATGCATTGCCATGGCTTCCTTACTCTTCAATATAATGTATTAATATTATAGCAGGGTGCACAGTCATCCCCTTTTTTCCTTAGTTTGCCCTTTTTTCTTGACATTCCCCTTTTTCCCCTATTATCAAAAAACTTCCTCTTTTTCCCCTTTTCTCGTTAAATATGCGATATTTGAAATTTTAAACATGATTTATAATAATTGAAGCTGACTATTTAAAATAAATACTCTTTAAAAAAATTTGAAGATGAAACATTTTAAAACAAGTTGAACTTTTTAAATAAGTTTTAGAAGATTATCAATTTTAGTTAAAATGTAGAAAGTTAAATACCTAATTTTTTCTCTCTCAAAACTTATTTTTGAAAATAAAAATTGTTAAACATTTTCCTAGGAATCTTAAAAATTGTATTCTCTCGAAACTTTCAAAATTCCTAAAAAGCTTCTTTTTTCAAATTATCAAGAAACTACATTCAAGTTTTTTTTGCAATCTTTAAAAGTTTTAAATTATTCTGAAATCTTTTCATAACTTCTAAACCATAAGAATATTTGTTTAAGATTCGAATTTTTCCTTATTTTGTTTAGAATCCTGCATAAACTTCTAAACCTTCGGAGCATTTTTAAAAATAATTAGATATTGTTTTAAATTTTTTGAAATATGTAAATTTCTAATTATTTTTGAATATTTTTTAAAACTTCTACATGTTTTAAGTATCTTTTAAAATGAGTCAAGTTTTTCCTGAAATTTAAAAAAAATCTTCCAAAATTAAGAAATGTTAAACACTCCTCTCCAAAATTTTAGGAAATTATTGGAAAAGTTTTGAAATATTAAAAAAAATATTCTCTAAAAATTATTTTTACAAAATAAAAGAATCTATGAATTCTTAGAAACAAATGTCGTTCGCTTGAAACTTTTCTAAACTTTTTTTCGAATTCTTTAAAAATCTTTATTTTGTTTTAAACATATACGAACTTCATAAAAAATTAATCTTCTATATCTATTCTCTTTTGAAATTTTAGGAAATCATTTAAAATGTTTTGAAATCTTTTTCAATTATCTCTTGAAATTTATTTTTCAAAATAATAAATCGTGTGAAATTTTCGTAGGAGTCTTTTTTTTATTCTCTTGAAACTTATCAAAATTCTTCAAAAATTTTTTTTTAATCTTCAAAAATCTTCGTTTTCTTTCAAATTGTTCGAAATCTTCAAATTTCAAATATTTTTGAATATTTTCAAAACTTTCACACCTTCTAAGTATCTTTTGAAATGATTCGAATTTTTCCTGAATTTTTTTTTATCCTACAAAATTAAAAAGATTGACTCAAAATCTTTTAAACTACTCTCCGAAACTTTGGGACATTATTTGAAATGTTCTGAAACATAAAAAAAATATTCTCTTGAAATTAATTTAAAAAAATAAAAAAATCTTCATTTTTTAAAACTTATTCGAGCTCAAATTTTGTTTGATCTTCTATATTCTTTTTCGAAATTGTAGGAAATCATTAAAAATGTTTCGGAATCTTTTCCAATTTTATCTCAAAATTTATTTTTCAAAATAAAAAATCGTTTGAAATTTTCTTAGGTATCTTGAGATATTTTTTTATTGTCTCTTGAAACCTATCAAAAATCTTGAAAAGCTTCTTTTTTCGAAATCTTTAATAATCTACATTCTTTAAACACTTTCTGCAATCTTTAAAAGTTATAAAATCTGTTCAAAACTTCTAAACCATAAAAATATATATATATTTTTTAATTTTTCTTAATTTTTTTTTAGAATCCTGCATAAACTTACTCCAACTTGATTTTTTTTCATCTTCTATTTTCTTTTCCGAAACCGTAGGAGATTATTGGAAACGATTTGAAATATTTTTCACTTTTCTCTTAAAATTTATTTTAAAAGTTAAAAATTAATTTATATTTCCCCTGAAATCTCCAGACAATTTTTGTATTTTCTTGAAACCTTTCAAAATTCTGAAAAAGTTTCTATTTTTTCTTGAAATCTTCAGATTTTAATTAAATTTTGAATATTTTCAAAACTTCGACACCTACTGTCTTTTAAAATGATTCGGATTTTCCCTGAAAATAAAAAAAAAAGTTATAGTAAGGATGAAATTACAAATCTTGGAGAGAAATATTTATGAGAAAGATGTTCAATATATCGAATTTTTGTATTTAACTAATTTTATTTTTCCTCTGACGTTTTTATATCACTCTGGATGGATTTCCAACGATCTAAGTATATCCAATTTTTAAAAATAAATCTTTAATGGCAGAAATCTTTGAAAAATCATTTAAAATTAATTACAAATGTAACATGTTTTACAAAAAGATTGTTTGTTCTTTTCGACATATGAAACTAAATGTTTAATCTTTTCCCTATTTTCCCCTTTTTCGTGAGAAAACTACCCTATTTCCCCTTTCTTGAGCTCATTTTGCGCTGTGATCCCTGTTATAGGTCAATCGATTCGACTCGAATCAACACACCTTTTCTGTTCTTGCATCAACTTTGAATTATGCTAATGAAAAAAGTTTTACTATAAAATAAATCACGTGCGTCCTAAACTATGACCCAAGACAGATTTATGTGTAAACATCTTCGGTAAACGTTGACTGAAATTAAAATCTTACATAAAGCAAATAAGACGATTCTGAATCTGTTTATAATTAAATAATTCATAGATTTTTACGTTAAAAATTGAACTATTTCAATTTGAATGCCCTAAGTAATTAATTAAATGTATGCATCCGATTGAAACTTCCAAATCTTTTTTTAATTTTCAAAAACATTTTAATTAATATATTCATAATTTTAAAGTTTTCATTGTTTCATTTTTTTTTATTTTTCATTTGTAAATTACATTTTTCATTTAAGATTTTCAAGAAACAACTTATAATCACTAAATTGTACTGTTTTTAAGTTAAAATTGTTCAAAAATGATATAATTTTCAACACTTAAAAAATGCATTGATTCATTCTTCAAACAATTTTATTTGGGACCGTACTTAAATTACGTAACAGCTTAAGGGGGAGGAAGGGGTCAAAAGATTTTGTTACGATTTGTTACTGAAGGGGGGGGGGGTGGTCCTTCATTCATGTATGTAACTTTTGGAAATTCACAAATTAAATAAGTATCTCGCAGAAATTGTACAGAAATTTAATACGAATTCAACTTTACGCAACAAAGAAAACTGTTGAGTGAAAAAAGGAACCTAGCCAACAACCATTTTTTTTAATTCAGGAAAAAGTCAGGGATTTGGAAAAAAATCTGATAAAAGTCCGAGATTTATATAACTTTAAATAACTGTCAAACCGAATAGATTTGAAAATTTTCAACTTTTATTTGAAATTATTATATTCCGCTTCTAAAAGATTCTAGGTTCAAAATGTTACAAATGTAATATTCTGGTTTTTGAATATTAATGGTCAGGGAAAATGAAAAGTTGGTTAGCGAAAAATTAGAGAATTTTTAAAATTAAGTTTTGCGGTGATCCTGATATAACATTCTTCTGAGTAATTTATTTGCTTTGTATTTATATATATTTTTTTTGCCGACTTTTCTTCCTGAAAATGATCTTTTTAGTTGTAAATTTTATTATTTGTTTTGAAAATGCAACAGTTTTATTCAAAAATTAATCTTTTCGCTTGAAAATTCCACTATTTCGTAGAAAATTTACTTTTTGACAGAAATTCATATTTTGGTGTTGAAAAATAAATTTAGATGTTTTTTGGATAAAAATCCAACTATTTTTTGGAAAATGTATATTTTTTATTAAAAAATTCATCTATCTGAATAGAAAATTGATCTTTTTTTGATAAGAATGCAACCGTTTGGTTGAAAAATCAACTATTTCGTAGAAAATTTATCTTTTGAGAAAAATTCACATTTTGTGTAGAAAAATTAATTTTAATATTTTTTCGATGAAAATTCAACTATATTTTTTAATATTTGTCTTTCTGATTTAAAAAGTCATCTGTTTTAGTAGAAAATTGATCTTTCTTCGATGAAAATGCAACTGTTTGATTAAAAATTAAATAATTGTTTTAAAAAGGCATCCTTTTTGTATGAAAATTCAACTGTTATTATCGAAAATTCGTCTTTTTGGGTTGAAAATTCAAATACCTTCGTAGAAAATTTAATTCTTATTTAAACTGGTTTTTTTTTTGAAATTTTTTTTGAATCACTTTGTTAAAAAATATTTTTTTCGTTGAAGATTCATATTTTAATTTGAAAATTCATCTTTTTGGTTAAAGTTTGACTATTTAGTTGAGAACTGATTTTTTTTAATTGAAAATTTAACTGCGTGGGTAAAAATTTAACTATTCTGTTGAATTTGTTTTTAATGAAGCTTTACCTCTTTGGTTAAAAATTTAACTATTTTGTTGAAAATTAATTTTTTTGCTGAAAATTCCTATTTTACTGGTTGAAAATTCAATGTTTCTACAGAAAATTCGTCTTTTGGCTTTCAGGATCAACAATTCAGGTGAACTTTTTTTTCTTTCATCACTGAGAAATCTTTTTATTTGTTGAAAATTCGTCCTTTTAATTTTGAAATTAATTTTTTTTTTTCAATTACATTTCATCCTTCTAGGTTGAACTATCAACTATTAAACTTTTTTGTTACGAATTTTCTTTCAAGGTTGAAAATTGAATTATTTCTTTGAAAATTCAATTGTTTTGTAGAGAATTCAATTATTTTGTAGAAAATTTGAGTATTTTCTTAAGAAGTCATCTCTTATCGTAGAAAAGTCACTTTTTTTGTTTAAAAGAAATAAATTTCAAAATTTTGATTTGTATATGTATGTTAATGAGATTTGAATGTTAATGGTTAAAGAAAAAAAATTGGTCGAAGAAAAATCATAGAATTTTGAAAATGAAGTTTTCTCCCTGCACAGCACGCATTATCTTAAATACAACTAATTTCCACTAGTTTCAAGTCCCATATCTTATTATTTCTGGAAACCATAAATTACGTACAGCAATAGGGGGATAGAAACATTTTGTTACGGTTCGTTACAGAGGGGGGGGGGGTGGATAGGGTCTATTATCCGTTACGTAATTTACGTACGGCCCCTTTCCTAAAACGCATTTTCTCCTTTGCCTGCTTAGTCAAGCTTTGTTAATAAAATACCGGTGTGGACCGATATGAGTTCTCTGAAAGAACACATTGTGTGGCATTTATATTACGCATCTACATTTAGAATTAGGCTAATTATATTTCCTGAAGAAGATTAATAAATTCTATCACTTATATCCAGAAAACAATAACAAAAGAGAGAGAGAGAGAGAGATGGAGAAGGAGAAGGAGAAGGAGAGAGAGAGATGGGCAAAGAGAGAAACCGAAAGGCTCCTTTCTGTGGGTGAAGAAAAGCGAGCCTCCGGTCTGTGCCATAAGACACAACGTGTGTGTCACAGGCCTGCGTTACACTATGCAGTCGTGGTTTCATTCGAAGCAGGCGCGACTCCCCATATCGAGGTCTAAGATGTTTAAACATCAAAACCAATTTTTAAAATATTATTGAGTGCTTTAAAAAATTGCAATGAATATTTTTAGATATCCTTCAGTCAGTTTCCAGATATTAGTGAGGAAAAAAAGCCCTCCAAATTTCATCAATTCATCAGCATCCTTTTTCTAGTTATCGTGTTCACAATTATACATTGTATTTGACATTTATAAATTGAGGAAGGTTTAATTAAATGAATTTAATAATTTTTGAAAATGTTACCATTATAAAGCTTTCTCTATGAGGAAGAAAAAACAATTGCATAATACATTTTGTGAAATTTTCAGATCCAGGGACAATTACAGGCCATGAAGGGAATGAATCAAATGAGTCAACATTTTGTACCGTATATATAAAAGAAGAAGATATTTTGGAAGTTAAGCTTGAACCGCAGATTATAATTGAGCAGAAAAATCAGGAATCGGAACAGGAAAATAAGTACACATGCGAGAAGTGTGCTCGAACCTATTCTACAGTGAAAAGCTTGAAAAATCATACAAAATATGTATGCGGGGTCGCGGCACAGTTTAGCTGTAATTTTTGCGACAAACAATTTAAACAGAAATGTGGCATGAAAAATCATGTAGATCGCGTGCATCACAAGTTGCTAGTGGCATATAAATGCGACATATGTTCGAGAAGTTACAGTTGGCTGAAAGATTTAACTAGACATAAACGTATATATCATGCAGCAGTAAAGGAAGAAGAAGAAGAATTCAACGGGGAAAGTAATCTCGTAAAACACATTACTTCATGCCCGTCACAGACAGAAAAACAATTTATATGTGACTATTGCGAATATACATCGAATAGGAAAAGTAACCTCACAAATCACATTACTTTACTCCACTTACTGGCATCGGAATCCAGGTACAAATGCGACAAATGTGCGCTAAGTTACAATCGGCTAGAAACTTTAAATCGACACAAACGTGCAGTACATACAGAGGCAAATGAAAGATTTATTTGTGACTATTGCGAACTTGGAACGACTAGGAAAAGTAACTTGGCACAACACATTATGAAACGCCACTTACAGGCAAAAAAACAATTTTTATGTGAATATTGCGAATATAAATCGTATAGGAAAAGTAAACTCGAATGTCACATTACTTCACGCCACTTAGAGGATTCGAATTCCAGGCACAAATGCGACGAATGTTTGCGAAGTTACAATTGGCTACAAAGTTTAAATCGACACAAACGTTTAGTACACGCACTAGTCAAACCAGAATTTATTTGCGAATTGCGGGTATAATTTCAAGGTAGAATATCATTTGGCAAAACACAAAAAACTTAACGCCATATGAAATAATAATAACTCGATGGTGTAAGAGTAAATTAAAGTCATTATTTTACAACATCTCAAGTAATTCAGTAATAAATTGAGAAAACTCTTTTTTGCATTACAGTTGATAGAACCGTGACTGAAAAAAAGGCAAGCATACTTTTTTTAGTCTTCGTTGCGTCCTTTGGGGCTTGATTACTTTTCACCCTCCACTCAAACGTCACGAGACAATATTTAGTTAATTTTGTTTTGTTTGCGCCCCCTATTCTCAAAAAACTTCCCCTTTTCTTTTAGAATATACGATATTTGAAATACGCGGAAAATTCTCTGAAAACAGTAAGTGTACCCATTATTGAATAATAATTAAAGTAGTGATAGCACTCAAATTATTTATGAATAAATAAGGTACACGTTTCAAGTGCTGAACCATTAAAAATCAATACTCTTAAAATAAAATTTGAAGCTGAAACATTTTAAAGCAGGTTGAAAATATGAAAACTGGAGACAGAAGCTGTTATCCAATATAAAATTGGAACACTCAGAAAATATGTATATAGTACCTTCTAAATAAGTATTAGAAGGTAAACACTAGGGTGGTCCAAAAATGCATTGCAAAATTTTTTTTCATCCTAGATGGCAAGTCCCCCCGCCAAAACTTTCCATTTCCGGAGAAAGAAAATCCCTATTTTTTTTTTTTTCGAAATTCGAATATTAACACGTGCCACTGGGCACTTCAAAATCCCATTTAATTAACATGGGGAAATTTTGGATTTTCGAAAAATTGAACTCATACTTCAGGGTTTGATCGAAACGTGCCAAACATTTTAGGGATTGAAGAGGAGTACCTATGAAATAAAAGGATACTAATAACTTTTATTTTCAACTCACCCTTACCCCCCCCCCCCCCCCCACAACGCCCCAAATATGACCCAAAAATAAAAAAAGTACATTTTCACGTATTATTGTTACTTTTCAGCAATTTCCGTCGTCTTTTTCATACAAATAATTACTAATGGACAATTTGAATATTTTTCATGACTTTTCAAACAATTTTCAATTGTTTAAACAAATGTAACTTATTTAAACAAATGTAACTTATTTAAACAATTATTTATTCCCACAAAATGTAAAAAATAATCGTATTTTCTGATTGAAATGTAATAGTTTGTCATTGTTTGGAGTAGTTATTTTTTTAAAAAACATTATATAATTATTTAAACAATTAATTATTGTTTATTCCCAAAATTTCTGAAAATTGACCCAGAGATGTCCAGTTTTTTCCTCAAATTGGTATCCTATGCTACTTTTTGTTAAATAATTATACGATTTTAATACATTTCTTATAATTTTTAATAAATTTATATTTGTTTAAACAATTTTGATTTGCTTGAGCAGTTTTTTTTCGATAACTTTAAAAAAATTAAATCAAATAAAATACATATAATTATTTTTCTGACTGTATAGTGTATAGAAAGAATATATCAACAATTTTGTAATTGTTTAAACAAATATAATTTG
The DNA here is from genome assembly GCA_932178445.1 of Andricus quercusramuli. NCBI lineage: Eukaryota > Metazoa > Arthropoda > Insecta > Hymenoptera > Cynipidae > Andricus > Andricus quercusramuli. Next base: position 15,598 of record CAKNXH010070012.1, on the reverse strand, counting down.
TCTAAACAATTATTTTTCCAAACATATTTTTTTAATCATATTTTCAGAATTAAACGAAATATTGAACGATTTCGAGGAGTAATAAATTTTGCTAAAAACTTTATGTTATTGCTTATACAATTAATTATTGTTTTTTTCTTCAAATTTTCTTCAAATTGAGTATGAATGGTTTACATCTTCTTTGGCGCATTATTAAATAAATCATGGAAGTCATAATAAAATTTAATTCATAAAAGTGTATTTATCATTGCTTTCTTCATATTTTTACAATCTTTATCATAATTATATTATAAAAAAGCACATTCACTAATGCAAATTATGATTTAAGTTTCAATAGATTGCTTTTTTCCATTTTCATACTCGTTATAAATATTAAAACGTGTCGCTAATTCTCGTTTTAGCTTCATACGATTATTTATAAAACATTCATGGACCATGTAAATCAAATAAAAATTGTTTAAACAATGACACGTCGTTTTTAACAGTATTTACTACTCCTCGAAATCATCAAATATTATGTTTAATTCAGAAAATACGATTTGAAAAATATTTTTGAAAAAATAATTGTTTAAACAAATTATATCTCTTTAAACAATTAAAAAATGGTTAATATATTCTTTCTATACACTATGCAGTCAGCAAAATAATTATATGTATTTTATTTTATTTACTTTTTTAAAAGTTATCGAAAAAAACTGCTCAAGCAAATCAAAATTGTTTAAACAAATATAAATTTATTGAAAATTATAAGAAATGTATTAAGATTATATAATTATTTAACAAAAAGTAGCATAGGATACCAATTTGAGAAAAAACTGGAATCTCTGGGTCAATTTTCAGAAATTTTGATAATAAACAATAAGTAATTGTTTATATAATTACATAATGTTTCAAAAAAAATAACTAATCCAAACAATGACAAACTATTACATTTCAATCAGAAAATACGATTATTTTTTATATTTTTTGGGAATAAGTAATTGTTTAAATAAGTTACATTTGTTTAAACAATTGAAAATGCTTTGAAAAGTCATGGAAAATATTCAAATTGTCCATTAGTAATTATTTGTATGAAAAAGACGACGGAAATTGCTGAAAAGTAACAATAATACGTGAAAATGTACTTTTTTTATTTTTGGGTCATATTTGGGGCGTTGTGG
>CAKNXH010070011.1:14554-25163 GCA_932178445.1 Andricus quercusramuli | reverse complement strand
AATTGTAAACCAAAAGTAGAATAATTAAATTTTCAGTTAACAAAATTAATTAAAAAACGAATTTTCATTTAGAGAGATGGACCTTTAAATGATAGAATGAATTTTTAACGAAGAAGTTCAATCAAGTAATTGAATTTTCCATCAAGAAGATTTGTTTTGTACCCAAAAAGATGAACTTACAATAAAGTAAATAATTTTTTAATGAAATTGTTGAATTTCCAACTAAAAATGGTCAATTTCAAACTATATAGAATAATTAAATTTTCAGTTAACAAAATTAATTTTAAAAAAATTCAATTTTCAACCAGAGAGATGTATGTTCAAATAATAAAATGAATGTATAACAAATTAGTTCATCAAAATCATTCAAAATTTCAAAATTGTTTTTTGTAATTTTCATGTTATAATTTTATAGATCAGCAGGATTCCAAGAGTGAATTGAAGAAATCAGTAGGAAAACCAGATCCTTGGCCATATTCTTGTACAACAACTTCTGGCAGTAACTTTTCTGCCAAGACTTTAATAGGATACGACATTGATGAGACTTTGGTTATCAAGGAAGAAATCATTGAGGGTATGACAATTTTAATTTCACGAGCACTTTGCTTCTCGTTAGCAAATGTATTTGCTTCCTCATAGAGGAAGCATTAGTTATTTTTTCAATAATAGCCAAACCAAACTTTTCATTTTGCTCAATTTAAAAATAGAAATTTACAAAAAATACAAAATTACAAAATAATACAACAATTTTTTGAATGCAAAGACAAATCAGACAAATCAAATTTTGTATTCGAAATAATAATTTTTCGAGCTGTAAGAGGGAAGGGAAAAGTTCTGTCGCACCCTATGCCTTTCCCAGCGATATAATTTCTTCACGAAAATTGTCAGAATTACTCTATTTAAAAATTCATAATCAAAAAGTTTTCTATTCATGTGCCAACTTTGAATTATGTTAATAAAAAAAGTTTGACTATAAAAACGTATTTTCAAAATATATAAATTACCATAATTTCCCTGCTCTCTCATAAAATGTGTTAATATTATAGGTCAAACGATTCGTCTCGAACCAAGGAATATTTTATATTCTTGCATCAACTTTGAATTATGTTAAAGAGAAAAGTTTTACTTTAAAAACCCGTATTTGCAAATATTATGCATTGCCATGGCTTCCTTACTCTTCAATATAATGTATTAATATTATAGCAGGGTGCACAGTCATCCCCTTTTTTCCTTAGTTTGCCCTTTTTTCTTGACATTCCCCTTTTTCCCCTATTATCAAAAAACTTCCTCTTTTTCCCCTTTTCTCGTTAAATATGCGATATTTGAAATTTTAAACATGATTTATAATAATTGAAGCTGACTATTTAAAATAAATACTCTTTAAAAAAATTTGAAGATGAAACATTTTAAAACAAGTTGAACTTTTTAAATAAGTTTTAGAAGATTATCAATTTTAGTTAAAATGTAGAAAGTTAAATACCTAATTTTTTCTCTCTCAAAACTTATTTTTGAAAATAAAAATTGTTAAACATTTTCCTAGGAATCTTAAAAATTTTATTCTCTCGAAACTTTCAAAATTCCTAAAAAGCTTCTTTTTTCAAATTATCAAGAAACTACATTCAAGTTTTTTTTGCAATCTTTAAAAGTTTTAAATTATTCTGAAATCTTTTCATAACTTCTAAACCATAAGAATATTTGTTTAAGATTCGAATTTTTCCTTATTTTGTTTAGAATCCTGCATAAACTTCTAAACCTTCGGAGCATTTTTAAAAATAATTAGATATTGTTTTAAATTTTTTGAAATATGTAAATTTCTAATTATTTTTGAATATTTTTTAAAACTTCTACATGTTTTAAGTATCTTTTAAAATGAGTCAAGTTTTTCCTGAAATTTAAAAAAAATCTTCCAAAATTAAGAAATGTTAAACACTCCTCTCCAAAATTTTAGGAAATTATTGGAAAAGTTTTGAAATATTAAAAAAAATATTCTCTAAAAATTATTTTTACAAAATAAAAGAATCTATGAATTCTTAGAAACAAATGTCGTTCGCTTGAAACTTTTCTAAACTTTTTTTCGAATTCTTTAAAAATCTTTATTTTGTTTTAAACATATACGAACTTCATAAAAAATTAATCTTCTATATCTATTCTCTTTTGAAATTTTAGGAAATCATTTAAAATGTTTTGAAATCTTTTTCAATTATCTCTTGAAATTTATTTTTCAAAATAATAAATCGTGTGAAATTTTCGTAGGAGTCTTTTTTTTATTCTCTTGAAACTTATCAAAATTCTTCAAAAATTTTTTTTTAATCTTCAAAAATCTTCGTTTTCTTTCAAATTGTTCGAAATCTTCAAATTTCAAATATTTTTGAATATTTTCAAAACTTTCACACCTTCTAAGTATCTTTTGAAATGATTCGAATTTTTCCTGAATTTTTTTTTATCCTACAAAATTAAAAAGATTGACTCAAAATCTTTTAAACTACTCTCCGAAACTTTGGGACATTATTTGAAATGTTCTGAAACATAAAAAAAATATTCTCTTGAAATTAATTTAAAAAAATAAAAAAATCTTCATTTTTTAAAACTTATTCGAGCTCAAATTTTGTTTGATCTTCTATATTCTTTTTCGAAATTGTAGGAAATCATTAAAAATGTTTCGGAATCTTTTCCAATTTTATCTCAAAATTTATTTTTCAAAATAAAAAATCGTTTGAAATTTTCTTAGGTATCTTGAGATATTTTTTTATTGTCTCTTGAAACCTATCAAAAATCTTGAAAAGCTTCTTTTTTCGAAATCTTTAATAATCTACATTCTTTAAACACTTTCTGCAATCTTTAAAAGTTATAAAATCTGTTCAAAACTTCTAAACCATAAAAATATATATATATTTTTTAATTTTTCTTAATTTTTTTTTAGAATCCTGCATAAACTTACTCCAACTTGATTTTTTTTCATCTTCTATTTTCTTTTCCGAAACCGTAGGAGATTATTGGAAACGATTTGAAATATTTTTCACTTTTCTCTTAAAATTTATTTTAAAAGTTAAAAATTAATTTATATTTCCCCTGAAATCTCCAGACAATTTTTGTATTTTCTTGAAACCTTTCAAAATTCTGAAAAAGTTTCTATTTTTTCTTGAAATCTTCAGATTTTAATTAAATTTTGAATATTTTCAAAACTTCGACACCTACTGTCTTTTAAAATGATTCGGATTTTCCCTGAAAATAAAAAAAAAAGTTATAGTAAGGATGAAATTACAAATCTTGGAGAGAAATATTTATGAGAAAGATGTTCAATATATCGAATTTTTGTATTTAACTAATTTTATTTTTCCTCTGACGTTTTTATATCACTCTGGATGGATTTCCAACGATCTAAGTATATCCAATTTTTAAAAATAAATCTTTAATGGCAGAAATCTTTGAAAAATCATTTAAAATTAATTACAAATGTAACATGTTTTACAAAAAGATTGTTTGTTCTTTTCGACATATGAAACTAAATGTTTAATCTTTTCCCTATTTTCCCCTTTTTCGTGAGAAAACTACCCTATTTCCCCTTTCTTGAGCTCATTTTGCGCTGTGATCCCTGTTATAGGTCAATCGATTCGACTCGAATCAACACACCTTTTCTGTTCTTGCATCAACTTTGAATTATGCTAATGAAAAAAGTTTTACTATAAAATAAATCACGTGCGTCCTAAACTATGACCCAAGACAGATTTATGTGTAAACATCTTCGGTAAACGTTGACTGAAATTAAAATCTTACATAAAGCAAATAAGACGATTCTGAATCTGTTTATAATTAAATAATTCATAGATTTTTACGTTAAAAATTGAACTATTTCAATTTGAATGCCCTAAGTAATTAATTAAATGTATGCATCCGATTGAAACTTCCAAATCTTTTTTTAATTTTCAAAAACATTTTAATTAATATATTCATAATTTTAAAGTTTTCATTGTTTCATTTTTTTTTATTTTTCATTTGTAAATTACATTTTTCATTTAAGATTTTCAAGAAACAACTTATAATCACTAAATTGTACTGTTTTTAAGTTAAAATTGTTCAAAAATGATATAATTTTCAACACTTAAAAAATGCATTGATTCATTCTTCAAACAATTTTATTTGGGACCGTACTTAAATTACGTAACAGCTTAAGGGGGAGGAAGGGGTCAAAAGATTTTGTTACGATTTGTTACTGAAGGGGGGGGGGGTGGTCCTTCATTCATGTATGTAACTTTTGGAAATTCACAAATTAAATAAGTATCTCGCAGAAATTGTACAGAAATTTAATACGAATTCAACTTTACGCAACAAAGAAAACTGTTGAGTGAAAAAAGGAACCTAGCCAACAACCATTTTTTTTAATTCAGGAAAAAGTCAGGGATTTGGAAAAAAATCTGATAAAAGTCCGAGATTTATATAACTTTAAATAACTGTCAAACCGAATAGATTTGAAAATTTTCAACTTTTATTTGAAATTATTATATTCCGCTTCTAAAAGATTCTAGGTTCAAAATGTTACAAATGTAATATTCTGGTTTTTGAATATTAATGGTCAGGGAAAATGAAAAGTTGGTTAGCGAAAAATTAGAGAATTTTTAAAATTAAGTTTTGCGGTGATCCTGATATAACATTCTTCTGAGTAATTTATTTGCTTTGTATTTATATATATTTTTTTTGCCGACTTTTCTTCCTGAAAATGATCTTTTTAGTTGTAAATTTTATTATTTGTTTTGAAAATGCAACAGTTTTATTCAAAAATTAATCTTTTCGCTTGAAAATTCCACTATTTCGTAGAAAATTTACTTTTTGACAGAAATTCATATTTTGGTGTTGAAAAATAAATTTAGATGTTTTTTGGATAAAAATCCAACTATTTTTTGGAAAATGTATATTTTTTATTAAAAAATTCATCTATCTGAATAGAAAATTGATCTTTTTTTGATAAGAATGCAACCGTTTGGTTGAAAAATCAACTATTTCGTAGAAAATTTATCTTTTGAGAAAAATTCACATTTTGTGTAGAAAAATTAATTTTAATATTTTTTCGATGAAAATTCAACTATATTTTTTAATATTTGTCTTTCTGATTTAAAAAGTCATCTGTTTTAGTAGAAAATTGATCTTTCTTCGATGAAAATGCAACTGTTTGATTAAAAATTAAATAATTGTTTTAAAAAGGCATCCTTTTTGTATGAAAATTCAACTGTTATTATCGAAAATTCGTCTTTTTGGGTTGAAAATTCAAATACCTTCGTAGAAAATTTAATTCTTATTTAAACTGGTTTTTTTTTTGAAATTTTTTTTGAATCACTTTGTTAAAAAATATTTTTTTCGTTGAAGATTCATATTTTAATTTGAAAATTCATCTTTTTGGTTAAAGTTTGACTATTTAGTTGAGAACTGATTTTTTTTAATTGAAAATTTAACTGCGTGGGTAAAAATTTAACTATTCTGTTGAATTTGTTTTTAATGAAGCTTTACCTCTTTGGTTAAAAATTTAACTATTTTGTTGAAAATTAATTTTTTTGCTGAAAATTCCTATTTTACTGGTTGAAAATTCAATGTTTCTACAGAAAATTCGTCTTTTGGCTTTCAGGATCAACAATTCAGGTGAACTTTTTTTTCTTTCATCACTGAGAAATCTTTTTATTTGTTGAAAATTCGTCCTTTTAATTTTGAAATTAATTTTTTTTTTTCAATTACATTTCATCCTTCTAGGTTGAACTATCAACTATTAAACTTTTTTGTTACGAATTTTCTTTCAAGGTTGAAAATTGAATTATTTCTTTGAAAATTCAATTGTTTTGTAGAGAATTCAATTATTTTGTAGAAAATTTGAGTATTTTCTTAAGAAGTCATCTCTTATCGTAGAAAAGTCACTTTTTTTGTTTAAAAGAAATAAATTTCAAAATTTTGATTTGTATATGTATGTTAATGAGATTTGAATGTTAATGGTTAAAGAAAAAAAATTGGTCGAAGAAAAATCATAGAATTTTGAAAATGAAGTTTTCTCCCTGCACAGCACGCATTATCTTAAATACAACTAATTTCCACTAGTTTCAAGTCCCATATCTTATTATTTCTGGAAACCATAAATTACGTACAGCAATAGGGGGATAGAAACATTTTGTTACGGTTCGTTACAGAGGGGGGGGGGGTGGATAGGGTCTATTATCCGTTACGTAATTTACGTACGGCCCCTTTCCTAAAACGCATTTTCTCCTTTGCCTGCTTAGTCAAGCTTTGTTAATAAAATACCGGTGTGGACCGATATGAGTTCTCTGAAAGAACACATTGTGTGGCATTTATATTACGCATCTACATTTAGAATTAGGCTAATTATATTTCCTGAAGAAGATTAATAAATTCTATCACTTATATCCAGAAAACAATAACAAAAGAGAGAGAGAGAGAGAGATGGAGAAGGAGAAGGAGAGAGAGAGATGGGCAAAGAGAGAAACCGAAAGGCTCCTTTCTGTGGGTGAAGAAAAGCGAGCCTCCGGTCTGTGCCATAAGACACAACGTGTGTGTCACAGGCCTGCGTTACACTATGCAGTCGTGGTTTCATTCGAAGCAGGCGCGACTCCCCATATCGAGGTCTAAGATGTTTAAACATCAAAACCAATTTTTAAAATATTATTGAGTGCTTTAAAAAATTGCAATGAATATTTTTAGATATCCTTCAGTCAGTTTCCAGATATTAGTGAGGAAAAAAAGCCCTCCAAATTTCATCAATTCATCAGCATCCTTTTTCTAGTTATCGTGTTCACAATTATACATTGTATTTGACATTTATAAATTGAGGAAGGTTTAATTAAATGAATTTAATAATTTTTGAAAATGTTACCATTATAAAGCTTTCTCTATGAGGAAGAAAAAACAATTGCATAATACATTTTGTGAAATTTTCAGATCCAGGGACAATTACAGGCCATGAAGGGAATGAATCAAATGAGTCAACATTTTGTACCGTATATATAAAAGAAGAAGATATTTTGGAAGTTAAGCTTGAACCGCAGATTATAATTGAGCAGAAAAATCAGGAATCGGAACAGGAAAATAAGTACACATGCGAGAAGTGTGCTCGAACCTATTCTACAGTGAAAAGCTTGAAAAATCATACAAAATATGTATGCGGGGTCGCGGCACAGTTTAGCTGTAATTTTTGCGACAAACAATTTAAACAGAAATGTGGCATGAAAAATCATGTAGATCGCGTGCATCACAAGTTGCTAGTGGCATATAAATGCGACATATGTTCGAGAAGTTACAGTTGGCTGAAAGATTTAACTAGACATAAACGTATATATCATGCAGCAGTAAAGGAAGAAGAAGAAGAATTCAACGGGGAAAGTAATCTCGTAAAACACATTACTTCATGCCCGTCACAGACAGAAAAACAATTTATATGTGACTATTGCGAATATACATCGAATAGGAAAAGTAACCTCACAAATCACATTACTTTACTCCACTTACTGGCATCGGAATCCAGGTACAAATGCGACAAATGTGCGCTAAGTTACAATCGGCTAGAAACTTTAAATCGACACAAACGTGCAGTACATACAGAGGCAAATGAAAGATTTATTTGTGACTATTGCGAACTTGGAACGACTAGGAAAAGTAACTTGGCACAACACATTATGAAACGCCACTTACAGGCAAAAAAACAATTTTTATGTGAATATTGCGAATATAAATCGTATAGGAAAAGTAAACTCGAATGTCACATTACTTCACGCCACTTAGAGGATTCGAATTCCAGGCACAAATGCGACGAATGTTTGCGAAGTTACAATTGGCTACAAAGTTTAAATCGACACAAACGTTTAGTACACGCACTAGTCAAACCAGAATTTATTTGCGAATTGCGGGTATAATTTCAAGGTAGAATATCATTTGGCAAAACACAAAAAACTTAACGCCATATGAAATAATAATAACTCGATGGTGTAAGAGTAAATTAAAGTCATTATTTTACAACATCTCAAGTAATTCAGTAATAAATTGAGAAAACTCTTTTTTGCATTACAGTTGATAGAACCGTGACTGAAAAAAAGGCAAGCATACTTTTTTTAGTCTTCGTTGCGTCCTTTGGGGCTTGATTACTTTTCACCCTCCACTCAAACGTCACGAGACAATATTTAGTTAATTTTGTTTTGTTTGCGCCCCCTATTCTCAAAAAACTTCCCCTTTTCTTTTAGAATATACGATATTTGAAATACGCGGAAAATTCTCTGAAAACAGTAAGTGTACCCATTATTGAATAATAATTAAAGTAGTGATAGCACTCAAATTATTTATGAATAAATAAGGTACACGTTTCAAGTGCTGAACCATTAAAAATCAATACTCTTAAAATAAAATTTGAAGCTGAAACATTTTAAAGCAGGTTGAAAATATGAAAACTGGAGACAGAAGCTGTTATCCAATATAAAATTGGAACACTCAGAAAATATGTATATAGTACCTTCTAAATAAGTATTAGAAGGTAAACACTAGGGTGGTCCAAAAATGCATTGCAAAATTTTTTTTCATCCTAGATGGCAAGTCCCCCCGCCAAAACTTTCCATTTCCGGAGAAAGAAAATCCCTATTTTTTTTTTTTTCGAAATTCGAATATTAACACGTGCCACTGGGCACTTCAAAATCCCATTTAATTAACATGGGGAAATTTTGGATTTTCGAAAAATTGAACTCATACTTCAGGGTTTGATCGAAACGTGCCAAACATTTTAGGGATTGAAGAGGAGTACCTATGAAATAAAAGGATACTAATAACTTTTATTTTCAACTCACCCTTACCCCCCCCCCCCCCCCCACAACGCCCCAAATATGACCCAAAAATAAAAAAAGTACATTTTCACGTATTATTGTTACTTTTCAGCAATTTCCGTCGTCTTTTTCATACAAATAATTACTAATGGACAATTTGAATATTTTTCATGACTTTTCAAACAATTTTCAATTGTTTAAACAAATGTAACTTATTTAAACAAATGTAACTTATTTAAACAATTATTTATTCCCACAAAATGTAAAAAATAATCGTATTTTCTGATTGAAATGTAATAGTTTGTCATTGTTTGGAGTAGTTATTTTTTTAAAAAACATTATATAATTATTTAAACAATTAATTATTGTTTATTCCCAAAATTTCTGAAAATTGACCCAGAGATGTCCAGTTTTTTCCTCAAATTGGTATCCTATGCTACCTTTTGTTAAATAATTATACGATTTTAATACATTTCTTATAATTTTTAATAAATTTATATTTGTTTAAACAATTTTGATTTGCTTGAGCAGTTTTTTTTCGATAACTTTAAAAAAATTAAATCAAATAAAATACATATAATTATTTTTCTGACTGTATAGTGTATAGAAAGAATATATCAACAATTTTGTAATTGTTTAAACAAATATAATTTGTCTAAACAATTATTTTTCCAAACATATTTTTTTAATCATATTTTCAGAATTAAACGAAATATTGAACGATTTCGAGGAGTAATAAATTTTGCTAAAAACTTTATGTTATTGCTTATACAATTAATTATTGTTTTTTTCTTCAAATTTTCTTCAAATTGAGTATGAATGGTTTACATCTTCTTTGGCGCATTATTAAATAAATCATGGAAGTCATAATAAAATTTAATTCATAAAAGTGTATTTATCATTGCTTTCTTCATATTTTTACAATCTTTATCATAATTATATTATAAAAAAGCACATTCACTAATGCAAATTATGATTTAAGTTTCAATAGATTGCTTTTTTCCATTTTCATACTCGTTATAAATATTAAAACGTGTCGCTAATTCTCGTTTTAGCTTCATACGATTATTTATAAAACATTCATGGACCATGTAAATCAAATAAAAATTGTTTAAACAATGACACGTCGTTTTTAACAGAATTTACTACTCCTCGAAATCATCCAATATTATGTTTAATTCAGAAAATACGATTTGAAAAATATTTTTGAAAAAATAATTGTTTAAACAAATTATATCTGTTTAAACAATTAAAAAATGGTTAATATATTCTTTCTATACACTATGCAGTCAGCAAAATAATTATATGTATTTTATTTTATTTACTTTTTTAAAAGTTATCGAAAAAAACTGCTCAAGCAAATCAAAATTGTTTAAACAAATATAAATTTATTGAAAATTATAAGAAATGTATTAAGATTATATAATTATTTAACAAAAAGTAGCATAGGATACCAATTTGAGAAAAAACTGGAATCTCTGGGTCAATTTTCAGAAATTTTGATAATAAACAATAAGTAATTGTTTAAATAATTACATAATGTTTCAAAAAAAAATAGCTAATCCAAACAATGACAAACTATTACATTTCAATCAGAAAATACGATTATTTTTTACATTTTTTGGGAATAAGTAATTGTTTAAATAAGTTACATTTGTTTAAACAATTGAAAATTGTTTGAAAAGTCATGGAAAATATTCAAATTGTCATTAGTAATTATTTGTATGAAAAAGACGACGGAAATTGCTGAAAAGTAACAATAATACGTGAAAATGTACTTTTTTTATTTTTGGGTCATATTTGGGGCGTTGTGG
>CAKNXH010069980.1:0-11809 GCA_932178445.1 Andricus quercusramuli | reverse complement strand
TTCCTCATTGATGTCCTTCCGCCCCCCTCGTTCCCTATTGATCACCTCCCATTCCCTCCCTTCCCTGATTGATTTTTCCACATCTTCCATATACCTACTTTTCTCTAACTGCCTTTTATCACTTAAAAATCTTTCACGTTCTCTCTTTCTCCTATTATATTCCTGTTTCCCTATCTCGCCCTTTCTCCACTTTTTTACATTTCCCTTCATTCTATCCTTACTCTCCTTACATTCTGCGTCCCACCATCCCCTCTTCATGCCTTCCATCTCCTCGTTCTCCATTCTTTCTTTAAATTCTCTCAATTTATCCTCCCCCATCTACCCATTTTTACTTTCCTTTCGCCAGTTCTTTCCCTTTTTTCGCTATGCCGCTTCCATCCTGAGCCTTTCAATGTCGCTATTAGCAGGAAGTGCTCTGAGCTTACTACATTACCTACTTCCATTTTATCTATTCTCTTCCTTATTCTTTCTTCTGCTAGAACGTAATCTATCACTGTCTCCCCTTTACCTATAAAAGTCATTTCCCCTTCTTCATCTCCCCTGATGTTCCCGTTGCAGATAAACCACCTCTCATTTCCTAATAAGTTCAAAATAGTTTTACCTTCCCAATCTATCTCCCTTTGCTTGGAGTTTCTTCGAGAAGTTTCGCTTTCTTCATCCCATATATCCCCCCCCCCCCCCCGCTCTGTCGGCGGCGTGAAGTCTCCTCCTATCAAGACCAACTCTTCATTCCTTTCCTCCATCCATTCCCTTAATACTCTCCATCCTTCCTCTTCTCCTCTCCTTCTATACACACATACGATCGCCAACCTCTCTTTTCCTACCTTCATTCTTCTCACCATCACGCTCTCCTGCTTTTCGTCTCGCTCTTCCACTCTTTCACTTCCCATCAGCTCCTTTTTAACCCCTGAAACCATGCCTCCCATCGCTCTCCCCTTTTCATGTTCTTTCCTCGCTTCTTGCATTGTCCACACATACCCCTCCGGCAAATTTCGTTTCAATCCCTTCCAATCCTTTTCGTCTACCCACGTTTCACTCAGCATTACCTCGTCCCATTTCCCAATAGCCTTGGAGAATCTCTCGTTCTTGTTTTTTAGCCCGGACACATTCCAGAAAGCTACACTCACTCCTCTCTTTATGTCCTTCCCCCTCCTCCTTCTCGGGCTCAGTTTGTCTGCTCTGGTGGAAACCCCGCCCCGTCTCTCCTACTCTCATTACCTTCGTTTTCCCTCCTCCGAAGTATTGATTCCTGTGCTCTCAGCTCTTCTCTCTCTTCGTCCCAGATCCACTTCATCCCATTCACCCACAGCCTGTCTTTCCCTACCCGAACATTACACCCGTTCCTCCTCTCCATCCATGCTCTCCGTTCGATCATCCACTTCCTCTTTCTCTCTCTCCATGTCAGGTCCTCGTCAATTCTTTCATTCCTACCCTTTAGTATCCTTTTCCTTTCCATAATTTATCTCTTCTCCTCCTCACTACCCACTTTTACTATGATCACACCTATTTCTCCTTCTGTCTTTCTCCCCAGTACCTTCACCGCCTCCACTCTCACCTGAGCCCCAATATCATTCATCAGCTTCTCCACTTCTTCCTTTCCCGAGTCGCTTTCTACTTTCATTCCTTTAATTACTATGTTTCGCTTTCTTTTCTGTTTCTCTTCTCCTTCTAGTCTTATTTCTATTTGATTTAGCCGTCTGCGCATTCTCTCATTTTCTTCCTGCAGTTTCTTATCATCTCCCTTGACGTCTCCTACTCCCACCTCTTCCTTCTTTTCACTCCCACATTCTAGTTTTCTGACCCTCTCCTCAAGCAAACTCATTTCAGTTATCCTTTCTCTCTCACTCTCTATCTGTTTAATCTCTATCCTATCCAGTTTTCTGAATACCTCCTGTTTCTCGGCCTTCGACAGAGCATCACACTCCTCCCATTTCTATCTCATTTTTTTCACTTCCTCCCTGACTTCTTCCCTATGCGTGCTCGCTCTGTCAAAACCTTTGCAGGTTTCCTCTCGGAGGCCTCTGATGAGTTTCTCGAGGCCTTCTAGACTACTCCCCCCTGACCTCTCTTCAGGTGGTGTTTTCTGCCTGATATTTTTGAGCGCTTTCTCATTTTCCCCTTCCTCATCTAACTCGTCTCTAACCCTTTTATTATCCTCCGACTTCTCCCCTTCACTACTCGTGGTCGCTGGTTGTCGCCACTTATCAAAAAAGCCCTTCGCGTTCGTACTGTTCAAGCTGTGCGCTCTTTGCAGTCTTTGCAGGTTCGTCGGTCTGCCTCGTTGTCTTGCTACCGTCTCTCCCCCCTCCATACCTAGCTTCATGAACACCTCTCACTCATCACTACTCTCATTATCGCCGACGCTACCTTCGATATTCGCAATCGCCTCGTTCTCCTGCCTACATTCGCTGCCCGTTCTCGACCTTCACTCTGTATCCGTCTCATGCTGCCATCTCTCGGGACTTCGTGTGACCGGCATTCTGCCACGCACTCCTTCCTACGTCACGTTTTCCTTTCCCTTGCTTTCAATCCAAAATGCAAATTGCTCAATCTAGATCTGAAGCCACCACTCTAACAAATCACTCAAAATCTCCCACAAAATAACTCACCACTCTTAAACAACTGTCTTTTCTCATTCATCCAACCCTCACTCTCACCTGTCACTCAATCCGCATGAAAACTCACCACCTTTCACATCCGTTCCTAACCTCAAAATCCTTTCCATTCACTTTTGACAATTATATGATCATTCACCACCTTTCTACCAACCCCTTCATTCCCACTTATTGCTTAGCCCTCAAACACTCTACTCACCGCCCTTTCTCCTTCCAAACTCCCCTTTTCCCTTCACCAAAGCCAAAATGTTAGCACCACAAAAATCACTAACAATCGCGATCGGTACCGGAAACGGAAGCCACGTTGGCACATAACTTATCTTTTCAAAATTGACGATCAAAAGTCCTTTTGAAATTTCAAATTTAAATCAACAATATTATTTCGAGCTTGAAATTTAAAAATTTTTTATTTATAAATCAATATAAGTTTCGTTTTATAAATTAAAATTTTACTTTGAAGCATGTGATTCTTCTTTCAGTTTCTAAGTAAAAATAAAAAATGCATGTTTTTAAATTTTGAATTTCACATAGGTACTAATGTTTCTTATAAATTTCATACATAATAAAATATAAAGCTTTACATTTCAAATTGGATGAATCTGTATCTTGTTAAAAAACAAATATTTTGCCGAAGTCTGTTGCGACTAATATCCGAAAATTATGAATCTTCGTCATAATGAACATGAATATTTCTTTAACTCATTTAGACATACTCTCTTTTCATACAGAAATTTAATTTTAAAAATGCAAAGATGTAGAAAAATGTCACATTTATGCGCATTATAGAATAGAGAAAAACTCATATCTAATAAAATATAAATTACTTCTATTTGAAATAGAATATTTTATTAAGTGTTACCCTATGGGTCTGAGTTTTACCATAATACAGTAATGTGAAAAAGCCTGATTATTTTTATTTTGTACACAAGTGCATATGCAGTTTACTAATATTTATTCATTCATCTTACAGGAATTATGAAATATGCGATTGGCTATTTCATAGCGTAATCAGGCAACGCTTAGACTATTATTCGTGTAAGGTATGATATGATTTATAATAAGTTTTTAAGACAAATTACTTATTTCTCTATTTAGAGAAAAACTGAAATTCTTCAATGTAAAATTGAATTCAGCGAAATCACAAATATTGAAAAGTCTTTAAACTTTTATATAACATAAGAAAAATTAACTATAATATGAAATTAATCACAGTGCTGACATTTTTAAATTTGAAGTTACCTCATAAGGTTTATTTTTGATACAAATTTGATGAATTCGATCTTTCTTATAAATTTTTGAACCTGAAATGTATAAAATTACACTTTGAAATTCGTCGATTTGGCTATTTTGAGGTTTGGTTACAGAAGGTAAACACTGAGCTGAAGTGAGCCAAATATTTAAAAATCCAAAAATCACAAAAGTCAACTCCAAATAGCAATATTTCGGTCTATTTTGAAAATTGCTATTTCGGTAGAAAAAGGTTTGAGACAAACGCGACATTTTACGGCAGATAAAATGAAGACCTGATTTACAAAAGATGTATATACGTGATTTTTTCATTCATTCGCGAAGATTAATAAAGCATCCAAAGTGACAAATTTCGGAGTGCAATTCTATATATTTCACCCTCAGAAATGGAAAAAGCACCAAATTAAAAAAAGTCTCATCAAAATCAAATATATAACCACTCTTCGAGGCTTTTGAATCCTTATTGAAATCAATGTTGAATTTTTTTAATTTAAAGTTACCTCATGAGGTTCATTTTTGTCAAACTTTTAGGAATTTGATATTTTTTCTGCATTTTTGAAGCTGAAATGTATAAAATTACACTTTGAAATTCATCACTTTGGCTATTTTGAGGTTTGGTTACAGGAGGTAAACACTGAGCTAAATTGGGCCAATTATGAAAAAATTTTAATTTCTCGCAGCCGAATCACAAAAATGAACTTCAGCTTAGTATTTGCCTTGTATTATGTAACCTGAGTCTCGTTTGAACAGCAGAGCTGTAAGGACGTGTTTGTTGTTGCTCCGTCTTGTGCCGAGAGTTTAGAGTTTGACTTGCGCTAAAAATTTTATCCAGTGCAGTGATGCCGTGATGTTACTGTTGTTTTTACTGTTGTGATTCTAAACTTGGGGCGGATATTTATATGGGTCAGACATTATTCACTTGTAAAGGGCTTTTAGGTTTTTTTGTACTTTTCACACCTGCTCTTATGCTGAGGTAAGAAATCTTTCGCACCCGCAACTTTATCAGAGTGGCAACGGGATTAGATCAGGTGAGCGTCAGAGCATTCGAACGCGCCTTTAATTGGTGGATTTCTCTAACTAATATGACCGACGACAGGTTGCCTAGGATTTGTCTAAGGAACCTCTGCGAGTTGGACCAGGCTAGTGCCGCAAGTATAGAATGTAATTGTGCTTCGCAATTTAAGTCCCTACTCGAATCTATGGGCGAAATTAATCCATGGAATCGGCAATCGAGTTACCCCCACGTGGATACGGTAGAAAAGTCAAACATATTTATTAAGTGGGCAAATAATATGTTTAGCACTGCTATTGATCGTGTGACCAAATCCAACTATAACAGCCAATTTAGAAACATAAGTCAATTGAACCTTGCTGAACCTTATCTTTATTCCAATTGTAGTATGGGAAAAAATCGGGTGGTTGGTCAATTGACACTTTCAGACTCCACCAATATCAGACTATATTTTAGTGGTTCGGCATACGTGATTGATTCAAATCAAATTTGCAGTCTGTGTAACTTGATGGAGTTGGAGGATCTTTCTCATTTTCTACACCATTGTCCTATCCATAAAGAATTCAGAGCACACTACATTAAAAAATACCTAGAAGGGTTAAGTACTGACTTAGAGTCTATCGAGCGCCTTTTAATTCCACGAAATATTGACCACTGAGCGCTGAGAGTTAGATCTTGTATTATTAATGAGTAAGAGTCTGATTTTAAGTACACTGACAGTTTTATGTACATTGATATGTTGCGTCGCGTGCAAACATTTTATGTATTTACCTTTTCTTAGTTTTTATAGCTATAACTAAGGATTATTCTGATACGAGCGTAAACTCAAGACCCCCTTGTAAAAGCCAGCGAGCACATTACAAGGGGCGAAAATTTTGTGGAATTGCGCAAACTTGCTTTTTAGTGTGAATCACATCTTATTTTAGTTATTTTATGTGCGATTCCTTTTGTATCTTATTTTGAATTTGTATAATAAATGTAATCTTGAATCTGGAATCTTGATTACGAAACCTCAAAATATCAATAATTCAATATATTTTGAAAATTGGTATTTCGGTAGAAAAAGGGTCGGGACATACTCGAAATTTTAAGGGAGATAAAATGAAGCCCTGATTTACATATATGTACATGTAAATCCGTGATTTTTTCATTAATTCGCGAGGATGGATAAAACGTCCAAAGTGACGAATTTCAAAGTACAATTTTATATATTTCATCTTCAAAAATGGAAAAAACCTCAAATTTGAAAAAGGCTGATAAAAATAAAATATATAACCATTCTTCGAGGCTTTCGAATCGTTATTGAAATCATAGTGTTGAATTTTTTTGATTAAAGTTACCTCATAATGCTTATTTCTGATAAAAATTTTAGGAATTTCATCTTTTTATATGCTTCTGGAGCTGAAATTCATAAAGTTACACTTTGAATTTTGTCATTTTGCAAGGAAAAAAGTACACTGTAAGATGTATAATCTCGAACAGTAAAGCTGAGGCTTAGAGCGTACCCACTGTGAAATGAGCAGTTTTCACAGTATTAAATGCAGTGTGAACCAGTAATCTGAAAGTATACTGGTGGAAATACCATTTGTATAGCAATACATAAAACAGCTATTACAGTTTGGCATTGTAGAGTCGAATAGCACTGGTAGGCGCTGTTTAAATTACTGCTCTACATTGTAAGGTTTCACTTATAAGCTGGAAGACGTTACCCTTTTGCCACTGTGAATTAAAAATGGTGAATTATACAGTTTACAACTTGTGAGATATCCTCTTTCATACTGCGATGGGTAGTGGATTACAAAGTAGATAGTGCAGTTTGAAATAGTAATCCTGTATACCAATATAGGGTCTCACCCCGCACCAATTTCGCAGTGTGAAATTGTAGCATTTCCTTTTACGTACTGCGTCAAGTGCTAACTGAGAGTGTTAGAGGTACAGTGTGAACTGAGAAAAAAATGTTACTGGGCAAGATTGTAATATCTCTACTTTCAAATAGTGTTATTCGCTGAGCGAGATTTGTTTTATTTATTACAAGTTTATTTTTATAATTAATTATTGATTAATATTTATTTTTATAATTAAAAACTGAAAGATTTATTGAGATTATATTAAACTCCATACCCGACTTACTGAGGAAAATTTTACGTAAGTGGCATTGTCGTTTAGGTCGAATTTAACATTTTCAGGTATAAGAAAATATACCGTAATCGCGAAGTCACTTACGTAAGTTTTTCCTTAATATGAAATTTAATTAGTCCTTATATTAATGGCGAAGAAGAATCTTGTAAATTTAAATTTAATCAAGTATTATAGTAATTTAAGAGGCAGAGAATATAATTTAAGACAGAATATAATAAATACACTTCAAGTGCTAATAAGGTTTTATTATTAAAATTTATTCATCACTAGATAAATTTGCATTATTATGCAAATATGCAAGGGTCCCAATTAGTTTTCTTCAACCACAAAATCTAAAGCAGATTGATACTTTAAAAATAATAGTAATTAAAAAAAGCTAATAACATGATATAATTCCAAAATGAATATTTGCATTCTCTTTAAATTCGAATTAGTTAAAAAGAACTGATTGAAAAGCAAATTAGTCAGTCACTGTCACTAACTATTTAACAGTAAGTGATTATTAGTCAAACTTCAGTTCAATTTCAGTTTTAGGTTATGTTATTAAACTAAAAATAAAATATATTAATCATCTTGTCTAATTTTTTTGTCTATAGACATTTCACACTGACATTTTACTAAATGGAATAAATTGTCAAAAAATATTTTATAATGTTTTCTCTTTCATCATAATATTTAATGAGATAATTATTATTATAAATAAATATAGCGAATAACTCTCTACTACTTTATTTTTTCAACCTTTTCACATTGATATTTGTAGAAATGACTACCATTTCATTAAAAAGGAAAATATTTCCTCCTTTTTTTCATATTTTCAACAATAATAAAATCTACCATGCTACTGCAATATCGCGGTCTTCAACGTTAATTTCTCGGAACCAAATATATTATTTTTGTTTTAAACAGTTTTCATTCTAATTCAGGATCCCCATTAAGGTGGCTCAAAAATGCATGGCAAATTTGTTTTCATTCTGGAGGGCAACGCCCCCCCCCCCCATTTTATTCCAAATCCAAAAAAAGAAAATGCCTAATTTTTATTTTTTCGTTTTTTTGATTGGTAAATATTTTTCAATAAATTTATCTCATTAAAGTTAATGAACTGCCAGTTCGACGAATTTTTAGACAAAAAACCCTTATTACTTGAAAAAAACAAATGTTAAAGAAAAATTATTTGATTTATATGGAATTTGTTTGAAACTTTGCAAATTAATTAACAAATGTTGATAAACATTCCACTTAAGAAATAATAATAAACTTTATTGGAAAAAAATTTCAAAAGAAAATTATTTAAACAAATTTCATTTTTTCACATGATTAAAAATTAATGAATCATTGTTAATAAATATTCCACTGGACCAATAGTAATAATTTTCAGGAAAAAAAAGAATTTTCGAAAAAAAATTATTTATATATATTCCATTTGTTTAAATAATTAAAAATCTATAAGGCAATGGTAATCAATATTCCACTAGACCAATATAAATAATGTTATGTAAGAAAAAGATGAGAATACAGTGTTCAAAGGTCGTTTTTATCAAGAATTGATATTTTTGGTTTCAAGGGTATTTTTCAGGGAATCGTAGGCGTGTGTTGGGGGTGTCAAACCCATATGTCCGATACATGAAATTCTTTGTTGGATAATTATCTACAAGCCTCTATGTTTACCGTTGACAGTAAATCACGGTATAACCATATGCGAAAGGTACACGTTTTCCCAGAATTAGTAGCCATATCTAATCTTAAAAACTTTGAGAAACAACGGCGTTTTTATTCGACAAAAAGGAAACCGACACGTTCTGTTTTGAGTCTGTCAAAACCAACACACATGGAGAAGATTTCTATTGGAGAAGTTTTAATGAGCGATGAAAATATTAGCGAACATATTCATACGGACTTCGACCATGTTTATTGTTCTACGGCAACAGAAAAAAAGTAGTAATTAAAATTCATCTTCTTGTCTTGTAAATTCTTGAGAAAATTAACTATGCGGTAGAAAATTTAACTGTTTCATAGAAGATTCGTTTTTTTTTTCAAATTTTAAATTAATTTTCAAAGTGGAAATTTAACTATTCCACTTTATGGTAAAAATTGATTTTTTTAATTAAGAAATTCAACGATTTGGTTCAAAATTTCTGTAGTTTGTTGAAACATCATATTATTAGGTTGGAAATTCAACTGTTTTCTATAGGAAATTCGTCTTTTTCACCTTGAAAATTTAAGAGTTTGGTAGAAAATTCAACTATTTTGTATATCATTCGTTTTCTTATATTAAAAATTAATTTTTTTCAACGAAAGTTTAACTGTTTAATTTTTGGGTAAAAGATAATATTTTTAGTTTGAAAAATCAACTATTTGGTTAAAAATGTACGTATTTGGTTGAAAATTCGTCTTTTTTAGTAGAAAATTAATCTGTTCGGTCGGAAATGTATCTTTTTTGTTGAAAATTATGAAAATATTGTGCAATTATAATAGACTGAAATATAAACTAGGTGCAAAATAGATTAATATTGTTTTGATTATCTACGAAAACATTTCTTTCTTTTTTATAAAAATATCATTCAGAATTTTTTAACTCTAGTTTTCCTATTGTCACAATAATATTTTAAACGTAGTATCTTTAAATAAACCGCCAGACGTCAGCTGAGCTACACCACGGCCTTCGCCGCGCGGTGGTGGGGCGATAGGAGCAAGGTGCCGGGTTACTATCCTATAGATGAAAACTCGTAATTTCGTGGAGGTAGAATTTCTGTTAGCTATAGTAAGTCATAGGGTGACCTCTATATTTAAAAATTAAGAGTAACAGAATTAAAAAAGTAGATTTCTCATTTTATCGATCGCCGATAATTATTTCAATGTAAGTTGTTATTAAAGATATTATCTTTGCTTGTTATGACTGACTTTGTCAATACACGGCATAAAATAAAATGTATTTCAGTAATTTTTCTACATTTTTAATCCAGGCGCAGATGTTCTTTGTCAGGATATATGCGCGTTATATTCCCGCCGATAGTATTGTATGTACTAATGACATGGTATGTACTATAGTCACGAAGAAATAGTATACTATTCCTTCGTGACTATAGTCTACTCGATGAGATTAGATGAATGGCGACATAGTCTCAGACGCTACTGCAGTTATGTATTATAATGCTTGAAAAACTATAAAGTGAGAAATAATTGAATTTTCTAATGAAAGTTATAATTTCATGCTTCTCATTTTCTGAACTGATTGATTAATTATTTGTTTAAAGTCTTTGTTACATTGTTAAATGACTGTATATGAATTAAATTTTCAAAATGATATGTACATATATATTTAAAAATTTTTTTAAATTAATTTTGAAGCTTACTATTGAATTAAAGGTATAGAAATTCAATTTTTAAACAAGAAATATATATATATATATATATATATATATAAAATGTGAAAACTACTTGAATGTTGCAATGAAACTAATGTTTTAATGCTATTTACATTGTGAACTGATTAATAAATTATTAACTGATTCTATTGAAACTTAAATTTTCTGGAATTAGTTTGAAAGGTTGTTGATACTTCGAGTTGTCAGAAATGAGAGCTCGAATTTGAAAAAAATATATAAAGTAAACATTTTTTAAATGTTTCAATGAAAATTATAGATTGATGCTTTAATGAATATCTCAATTCAATTTTAAAAATTGTATCTGAATACTATGTACAAATTTCTTCGAAAATTAGTATAAAAAGTTATTAATAAGTAAAATTTTCAGAAATTAAATTTCATGCTTAACAAATATAAAGTAAAAATTATTTGAATTTTTCAATGGAAACAATAGTTGCATGCTTTTTATGCTGTAAACAGTTTAATTAATTATTGGTTGATTATTTTGTTAAAAACATTGAATTAAATAAAGATTTTATTTGATTTTTTTTCAATTAAGTAACATAAATTGATTATTTAGACGAAGGTTATATAATTGAATATTTGTTATTATTTTTATAGTAAAGGTTTACTTTTTCTTTAGAATACCTTTATTGCAATTATATAATCTTTTCAAAGACTTGTATCGTTGTGAAATGACTCCATCTGAATTCAATTTTCAAGATTATATGTAGATATATTTTATTACATTCTCATCATAATGAGAAGGTATTGATTTTATGTGAAAAATGACTTTCGTGGATTTAATTAAATGTCGACGTTTTGAGACCCCCTGAGTCAGAAAAAATGGTTTTTACGTCGGTGTCTGTCTGTCTGTCGTTGTCGTTGTCGTCGTTGTCGTCGTCGCCTGTATATCGGATAACTTTCGAAAGACTAATCGGATTGGATTGTGCTTTGGCACACAGTTTGTTGGACCAAAAAGAGAGATCGAGTTCGTTAACCAGCTATTTTCGATGAAAACTCAAAAAGTTAATACATTTTCAAAAATTTTGAGACCATTTTTTTCCAAATTTAGAAATTCCACGGACGGCTGTCCATAGTACTCAGAAATTCAAACAATTTATCTTCACGACTTTTTTCGATGAAATGAAAATTGTCAGAGTTATGGCATTTTCAAAATCCCCCCAAAAAAACGAAAATTTACATTTTGAGCGAAACAAAGCAGAATATGAAAAAAAGTCGAGAGACGAAAAACGTTACATTTTGAAAGACCTACAAGAATATCATGACAACTTTTCGAATTTCCTTGAAAAAATCGAAAATTCAAATTTTGATCGCACAAAAAATAATGAATTATTACATTCTCATCATAATGAGAAGGTATTGATTTTATGTGAAAAATGACTTTCGTGGATTTCATTTAATGTCGA
>CAKNXH010069979.1:0-11809 GCA_932178445.1 Andricus quercusramuli | reverse complement strand
TTCCTCATTGATGTCCTTCCGCCCCCCTCGTTCCCTATTGATCACCTGCCATTCCCTCCCTTCCCTGATTGATTTTTCCACATCTTCCATATACCTACTTTTCTCTAACTGCCTTTTATCACTTAAAAATCTTTCACGTTCTCTCTTTCTCCTATTATATTCCTGTTTCCCTATCTCGCCCTTTCTCCACTTTTTTACATTTCCCTTCATTCTATCCTTACTCTCCTTACATTCTGCGTCCCACCATCCCCTCTTCATGCCTTCCATCTCCTCGTTCTCCATTCTTTCTTTAAATTCTCTCAATTTATCCTCCCCCATCTACCCATTTTTACTTTCCTTTCGCCAGTTCTTTCCCTTTTTTCGCTATGCCGCTTCCATCCTGAGCCTTCCAATGTCGCTATTAGCAGGAAGTGCTCTGAGCTTACTACATTACCTACTTCCATTTTATCTATTCTCTTCCTTATTCTTTCTTCTGCTAGAACGTAATCTATCACTGTCTCCCCTTTACCTATAAAAGTCATTTCCCCTTCTTCATCTCCCCTGATGTTCCCGTTGCAGATAAACCACCTCTCCTTTCCTAATAAGTTCAAAATAGTTTTACCTTCCCAATCTATCTCCCTTTGCTTGGAGTTTCTTCGAGAAGTTTCGCTTTCTTCATCCCATATATCCCCCCCCCCCCCCCGCTCTGTCGGCGGCGTGAAGTCTCCTCCTATCAAGACCAACTCTTCATTCCTTTCCTCCATCCATTCCCTTAATACTCTCCATCCTTCCTCTTCTCCTCTCCTTCTATACACACATACGATCGCCAACCTCTCTTTTCCTACCTTCATTCTTCTCACCATCACGCTCTCCTGCTTTTCGTCTCGCTCTTCCACTCTTTCACTTCCCATCAGCTCCTTTTTAACCCCTGAAACCATGCCTCCCATCGCTCTCCCCTTTTCATGTTCTTTCCTCGCTTCTTGCATTGTCCACACATACCCCTCCGGCAAATTTCGTTTCAATCCCTTCCAATCCTTTTCGTCTACCCACGTTTCACTCAGCATTACCTCGTCCCATTTCCCAATAGCCTTGGAGAATCTCTCGTTCTTGTTTTTTAGCCCGGACACATTCCAGAAAGCTACACTCACTCCTCTCTTTATGTCCTTCCCCCTCCTCCTTCTCGGGCTCAGTTTGTCTGCTCTGGTGGAAACCCCGCCCCGTCTCTCCTACTCTCATTACCTTCGTTTTCCCTCCTCCGAAGTATTGATTCCTGTGCTCTCAGCTCTTCTCTCTCTTCGTCCCAGATCCACTTCATCCCATTCACCCACAGCCTGTCTTTCCCTACCCGAACATTACACCCGTTCCTCCTCTCCATCCATGCTCTCCGTTCGATCATCCACTTCCTCTTTCTCTCTCTCCATGTCAGGTCCTCGTCAATTCTTTCATTCCTACCCTTTAGTATCCTTTTCCTTTCCATAATTTATCTCTTCTCCTCCTCACTACCCACTTTTACTATGATCACACCTATTTCTCCTTCTGTCTTTCTCCCCAGTACCTTCACCGCCTCCACTCTCACCTGAGCCCCAATATCATTCATCAGCTTCTCCACTTCTTCCTTTCCCGAGTCGCTTTCTACTTTCATTCCTTTAATTACTATGTTTCGCTTTCTTTTCTGTTTCTCTTCTCCTTCTAGTCTTATTTCTATTTGATTTAGCCGTCTGCGCATTCTCTCATTTTCTTCCTGCAGTTTCTTATCATCTCCCTTGACGTCTCCTACTCCCACCTCTTCCTTCTTTTCACTCCCACATTCTAGTTTTCTGACCCTCTCCTCAAGCAAACTCATTTCAGTTATCCTTTCTCTCTCACTCTCTATCTGTTTAATCTCTATCCTATCCAGTTTTCTGAATACCTCCTGTTTCTCGGCCTTCGACAGAGCATCACACTCCTCCCATTTCTATCTCATTTTTTTCACTTCCTCCCTGACTTCTTCCCTATGCGTGCTCGCTCTGTCAAAACCTTTGCAGGTTTCCTCTCGGAGGCCTCTGATGAGTTTCTCGAGGCCTTCTAGACTACTCCCCCCTGACCTCTCTTCAGGTGGTGTTTTCTGCCTGATATTTTTGAGCGCTTTCTCATTTTCCCCTTCCTCATCTAACTCGTCTCTAACCCTTTTATTATCCTCCGACTTCTCCCCTTCACTACTCGTGGTCGCTGGTTGTCGCCACTTATCAAAAAAGCCCTTCGCGTTCGTACTGTTCAAGCTGTGCGCTCTTTGCAGTCTTTGCAGGTTCGTCGGTCTGCCTCGTTGTCTTGCTACCGTCTCTCCCCCCTCCATACCTAGCTTCATGAACACCTCTCACTCATCACTACTCTCATTATCGCCGACGCTACCTTCGATATTCGCAATCGCCTCGTTCTCCTGCCTACATTCGCTGCCCGTTCTCGACCTTCACTCTGTATCCGTCTCATGCTGCCATCTCTCGGGACTTCGTGTGACCGGCATTCTGCCACGCACTCCTTCCTACGTCACGTTTTCCTTTCCCTTGCTTTCAATCCAAAATGCAAATTGCTCAATCTAGATCTGAAGCCACCACTCTAACAAATCACTCAAAATCTCCCACAAAATAACTCACCACTCTTAAACAACTGTCTTTTCTCATTCATCCAACCCTCACTCTCACCTGTCACTCAATCCGCATGAAAACTCACCACCTTTCACATCCGTTCCTAACCTCAAAATCCTTTCCATTCACTTTTGACAATTATATGATCATTCACCACCTTTCTACCAACCCCTTCATTCCCACTTATTGCTTAGCCCTCAAACACTCTACTCACCGCCCTTTCTCCTTCCAAACTCCCCTTTTCCCTTCACCAAAGCCAAAATGTTAGCACCACAAAAATCACTAACAATCGCGATCGGTACCGGAAACGGAAGCCACGTTGGCACATAACTTATCTTTTCAAAATTGACGATCAAAAGTCCTTTTGAAATTTCAAATTTAAATCAACAATATTATTTCGAGCTTGAAATTTAAAAATTTTTTATTTATAAATCAATATAAGTTTCGTTTTATAAATTAAAATTTTACTTTGAAGCATGTGATTCTTCTTTCAGTTTCTAAGTAAAAATAAAAAATGCATGTTTTTAAATTTTGAATTTCACATAGGTACTAATGTTTCTTATAAATTTCATACATAATAAAATATAAAGCTTTACATTTCAAATTGGATGAATCTGTATCTTGTTAAAAAACAAATATTTTGCCGAAGTCTGTTGCGACTAATATCCGAAAATTATGAATCTTCGTCATAATGAACATGAATATTTCTTTAACTCATTTAGACATACTCTCTTTTCATACAGAAATTTAATTTTAAAAATGCAAAGATGTAGAAAAATGTCACATTTATGCGCATTATAGAATAGAGAAAAACTCATATCTAATAAAATATAAATTACTTCTATTTGAAATAGAATATTTTATTAAGTGTTACCCTATGGGTCTGAGTTTTACCATAATACAGTAATGTGAAAAAGCCTGATTATTTTTATTTTGTACACAAGTGCATATGCAGTTTACTAATATTTATTCATTCATCTTACAGGAATTATGAAATATGCGATTGGCTATTTCATAGCGTAATCAGGCAACGCTTAGACTATTATTCGTGTAAGGTATGATATGATTTATAATAAGTTTTTAAGACAAATTACTTATTTCTCTATTTAGAGAAAAACTGAAATTCTTCAATGTAAAATTGAATTCAGCGAAATCACAAATATTGAAAAGTCTTTAAACTTTTATATAACATAAGAAAAATTAACTATAATATGAAATTAATCACAGTGCTGACATTTTTAAATTTGAAGTTACCTCATAAGGTTTATTTTTGATACAAATTTGATGAATTCGATCTTTCTTATAAATTTTTGAACCTGAAATGTATAAAATTACACTTTGAAATTCGTCGATTTGGCTATTTTGAGGTTTGGTTACAGAAGGTAAACACTGAGCTGAAGTGAGCCAAATATTTAAAAATCCAAAAATCACAAAAGTCAACTCCAAATAGCAATATTTCGGTCTATTTTGAAAATTGCTATTTCGGTAGAAAAAGGTTTGAGACAAACGCGACATTTTACGGCAGATAAAATGAAGACCTGATTTACAAAAGATGTATATACGTGATTTTTTCATTCATTCGCGAAGATTAATAAAGCATCCAAAGTGACAAATTTCGGAGTGCAATTCTATATATTTCACCCTCAGAAATGGAAAAAGCACCAAATTAAAAAAAGTCTCATCAAAATCAAATATATAACCACTCTTCGAGGCTTTTGAATCCTTATTGAAATCAATGTTGAATTTTTTTAATTTAAAGTTACCTCATGAGGTTCATTTTTGTCAAACTTTTAGGAATTTGATATTTTTTCTGCATTTTTGAAGCTGAAATGTATAAAATTACACTTTGAAATTCATCACTTTGGCTATTTTGAGGTTTGGTTACAGGAGGTAAACACTGAGCTAAATTGGGCCAATTATGAAAAAATTTTAATTTCTCGCAGCCGAATCACAAAAATGAACTTCAGCTTAGTATTTGCCTTGTATTATGTAACCTGAGTCTCGTTTGAACAGCAGAGCTGTAAGGACGTGTTTGTTGTTGCTCCGTCTTGTGCCGAGAGTTTAGAGTTTGACTTGCGCTAAAAATTTTATCCAGTGCAGTGATGCCGTGATGTTACTGTTGTTTTTACTGTTGTGATTCTAAACTTGGGGCGGATATTTATATGGGTCAGACATTATTCACTTGTAAAGGGCTTTTAGGTTTTTTTGTACTTTTCACACCTGCTCTTATGCTGAGGTAAGAAATCTTTCGCACCCGCAACTTTATCAGAGTGGCAACGGGATTAGATCAGGTGAGCGTCAGAGCATTCGAACGCGCCTTTAATTGGTGGATTTCTCTAACTAATATGACCGACGACAGGTTGCCTAGGATTTGTCTAAGGAACCTCTGCGAGTTGGACCAGGCTAGTGCCGCAAGTATAGAATGTAATTGTGCTTCGCAATTTAAGTCCCTACTCGAATCTATGGGCGAAATTAATCCATGGAATCGGCAATCGAGTTACCCCCACGTGGATACGGTAGAAAAGTCAAACATATTTATTAAGTGGGCAAATAATATGTTTAGCACTGCTATTGATCGTGTGACCAAATCCAACTATAACAGCCAATTTAGAAACATAAGTCAATTGAACCTTGCTGAACCTTATCTTTATTCCAATTGTAGTATGGGAAAAAATCGGGTGGTTGGTCAATTGACACTTTCAGACTCCACCAATATCAGACTATATTTTAGTGGTTCGGCATACGTGATTGATTCAAATCAAATTTGCAGTCTGTGTAACTTGATGGAGTTGGAGGATCTTTCTCATTTTCTACACCATTGTCCTATCCATAAAGAATTCAGAGCACACTACATTAAAAAATACCTAGAAGGGTTAAGTACTGACTTAGAGTCTATCGAGCGCCTTTTAATTCCACGAAATATTGACCACTGAGCGCTGAGAGTTAGATCTTGTATTATTAATGAGTAAGAGTCTGATTTTAAGTACACTGACAGTTTTATGTACATTGATATGTTGCGTCGCGTGCAAACATTTTATGTATTTACCTTTTCTTAGTTTTTATAGCTATAACTAAGGATTATTCTGATACGAGCGTAAACTCAAGACCCCCTTGTAAAAGCCAGCGAGCACATTACAAGGGGCGAAAATTTTGTGGAATTGCGCAAACTTGCTTTTTAGTGTGAATCACATCTTATTTTAGTTATTTTATGTGCGATTCCTTTTGTATCTTATTTTGAATTTGTATAATAAATGTAATCTTGAATCTGGAATCTTGATTACGAAACCTCAAAATATCAATAATTCAATATATTTTGAAAATTGGTATTTCGGTAGAAAAAGGGTCGGGACATACTCGAAATTTTAAGGGAGATAAAATGAAGCCCTGATTTACATATATGTACATGTAAATCCGTGATTTTTTCATTAATTCGCGAGGATGGATAAAACGTCCAAAGTGACGAATTTCAAAGTACAATTTTATATATTTCATCTTCAAAAATGGAAAAAACCTCAAATTTGAAAAAGGCTGATAAAAATAAAATATATAACCATTCTTCGAGGCTTTCGAATCGTTATTGAAATCATAGTGTTGAATTTTTTTGATTAAAGTTACCTCATAATGCTTATTTCTGATAAAAATTTTAGGAATTTCATCTTTTTATATGCTTCTGGAGCTGAAATTCATAAAGTTACACTTTGAATTTTGTCATTTTGCAAGGAAAAAAGTACACTGTAAGATGTATAATCTCGAACAGTAAAGCTGAGGCTTAGAGCGTACCCACTGTGAAATGAGCAGTTTTCACAGTATTAAATGCAGTGTGAACCAGTAATCTGAAAGTATACTGGTGGAAATACCATTTGTATAGCAATACATAAAACAGCTATTACAGTTTGGCATTGTAGAGTCGAATAGCACTGGTAGGCGCTGTTTAAATTACTGCTCTACATTGTAAGGTTTCACTTATAAGCTGGAAGACGTTACCCTTTTGCCACTGTGAATTAAAAATGGTGAATTATACAGTTTACAACTTGTGAGATATCCTCTTTCATACTGCGATGGGTAGTGGATTACAAAGTAGATAGTGCAGTTTGAAATAGTAATCCTGTATACCAATATAGGGTCTCACCCCGCACCAATTTCGCAGTGTGAAATTGTAGCATTTCCTTTTACGTACTGCGTCAAGTGCTAACTGAGAGTGTTAGAGGTACAGTGTGAACTGAGAAAAAAATGTTACTGGGCAAGATTGTAATATCTCTACTTTCAAATAGTGTTATTCGCTGAGCGAGATTTGTTTTATTTATTACAAGTTTATTTTTATAATTAATTATTGATTAATATTTATTTTTATAATTAAAAACTGAAAGATTTATTGAGATTATATTAAACTCCATACCCGACTTACTGAGGAAAATTTTACGTAAGTGGCATTGTCGTTTAGGTCGAATTTAACATTTTCAGGTATAAGAAAATATACCGTAATCGCGAAGTCACTTACGTAAGTTTTTCCTTAATATGAAATTTAATTAGTCCTTATATTAATGGCGAAGAAGAATCTTGTAAATTTAAATTTAATCAAGTATTATAGTAATTTAAGAGGCAGAGAATATAATTTAAGACAGAATATAATAAATACACTTCAAGTGCTAATAAGGTTTTATTATTAAAATTTATTCATCACTAGATAAATTTGCATTATTATGCAAATATGCAAGGGTCCCAATTAGTTTTCTTCAACCACAAAATCTAAAGCAGATTGATACTTTAAAAATAATAGTAATTAAAAAAAGCTAATAACATGATATAATTCCAAAATGAATATTTGCATTCTCTTTAAATTCGAATTAGTTAAAAAGAACTGATTGAAAAGCAAATTAGTCAGTCACTGTCACTAACTATTTAACAGTAAGTGATTATTAGTCAAACTTCAGTTCAATTTCAGTTTTAGGTTATGTTATTAAACTAAAAATAAAATATATTAATCATCTTGTCTAATTTTTTTGTCTATAGACATTTCACACTGACATTTTACTAAATGGAATAAATTGTCAAAAAATATTTTATAATGTTTTCTCTTTCATCATAATATTTAATGAGATAATTATTATTATAAATAAATATAGCGAATAACTCTCTACTACTTTATTTTTTCAACCTTTTCACATTGATATTTGTAGAAATGACTACCATTTCATTAAAAAGGAAAATATTTCCTCCTTTTTTTCATATTTTCAACAATAATAAAATCTACCATGCTACTGCAATATCGCGGTCTTCAACGTTAATTTCTCGGAACCAAATATATTATTTTTGTTTTAAACAGTTTTCATTCTAATTCAGGATCCCCATTAAGGTGGCTCAAAAATGCATGGCAAATTTGTTTTCATTCTGGAGGGCAACGCCCCCCCCCCCCATTTTATTCCAAATCCAAAAAAAGAAAATGCCTAATTTTTATTTTTTCGTTTTTTTGATTGGTAAATATTTTTCAATAAATTTATCTCATTAAAGTTAATGAACTGCCAGTTCGACGAATTTTTAGACAAAAAACCCTTATTACTTGAAAAAAACAAATGTTAAAGAAAAATTATTTGATTTATATGGAATTTGTTTGAAACTTTGCAAATTAATTAACAAATGTTGATAAACATTCCACTTAAGAAATAATAATAAACTTTATTGGAAAAAAATTTCAAAAGAAAATTATTTAAACAAATTTCATTTTTTCACATGATTAAAAATTAATGAATCATTGTTAATAAATATTCCACTGGACCAATAGTAATAATTTTCAGGAAAAAAAAGAATTTTCGAAAAAAAATTATTTATATATATTCCATTTGTTTAAATAATTAAAAATCTATAAGGCAATGGTAATCAATATTCCACTAGACCAATATAAATAATGTTATGTAAGAAAAAGATGAGAATACAGTGTTCAAAGGTCGTTTTTATCAAGAATTGATATTTTTGGTTTCAAGGGTATTTTTCAGGGAATCGTAGGCGTGTGTTGGGGGTGTCAAACCCATATGTCCGATACATGAAATTCTTTGTTGGATAATTATCTACAAGCCTCTATGTTTACCGTTGACAGTAAATCACGGTATAACCATATGCGAAAGGTACACGTTTTCCCAGAATTAGTAGCCATATCTAATCTTAAAAACTTTGAGAAACAACGGCGTTTTTATTCGACAAAAAGGAAACCGACACGTTCTGTTTTGAGTCTGTCAAAACCAACACACATGGAGAAGATTTCTATTGGAGAAGTTTTAATGAGCGATGAAAATATTAGCGAACATATTCATACGGACTTCGACCATGTTTATTGTTCTACGGCAACAGAAAAAAAGTAGTAATTAAAATTCATCTTCTTGTCTTGTAAATTCTTGAGAAAATTAACTATGCGGTAGAAAATTTAACTGTTTCATAGAAGATTCGTTTTTTTTTTCAAATTTTAAATTAATTTTCAAAGTGGAAATTTAACTATTCCACTTTATGGTAAAAATTGATTTTTTTAATTAAGAAATTCAACGATTTGGTTCAAAATTTCTGTAGTTTGTTGAAACATCATATTATTAGGTTGGAAATTCAACTGTTTTCTATAGGAAATTCGTCTTTTTCACCTTGAAAATTTAAGAGTTTGGTAGAAAATTCAACTATTTTGTATATCATTCGTTTTCTTATATTAAAAATTAATTTTTTTCAACGAAAGTTTAACTGTTTAATTTTTGGGTAAAAGATAATATTTTTAGTTTGAAAAATCAACTATTTGGTTAAAAATGTACGTATTTGGTTGAAAATTCGTCTTTTTTAGTAGAAAATTAATCTGTTCGGTCGGAAATGTATCTTTTTTGTTGAAAATTATGAAAATATTGTGCAATTATAATAGACTGAAATATAAACTAGGTGCAAAATAGATTAATATTGTTTTGATTATCTACGAAAACATTTCTTTCTTTTTTATAAAAATATCATTCAGAATTTTTTAACTCTAGTTTTCCTATTGTCACAATAATATTTTAAACGTAGTATCTTTAAATAAACCGCCAGACGTCAGCTGAGCTACACCACGGCCTTCGCCGCGCGGTGGTGGGGCGATAGGA
This sequence comes from Andricus quercusramuli, assembly GCA_932178445.1. Classification (NCBI taxonomy): domain Eukaryota; kingdom Metazoa; phylum Arthropoda; class Insecta; order Hymenoptera; family Cynipidae; genus Andricus; species Andricus quercusramuli. The sequence continues at coordinate 2,106 of CAKNXH010069979.1, read as the reverse complement.
GCAAGGTGCCGGGTTACTATCCTATAGATGAAAACTCGTAATTTCGTGGAGGTAGAATTTCTGTTAGCTATAGTAAGTCATAGGGTGACCTCTATATTTAAAAATTAAGAGTAACAGAATTAAAAAAGTAGATTTCTCATTTTATCGATCGCCGATAATTATTTCAATGTAAGTTGTTATTAAAGATATTATCTTTGCTTGTTATGACTGACTTTGTCAATACACGGCATAAAATAAAATGTATTTCAGTAATTTTTCTACATTTTTAATCCAGGCGCAGATGTTCTTTGTCAGGATATATGCGCGTTATATTCCCGCCGATAGTATTGTATGTACTAATGACATGGTATGTACTATAGTCACGAAGAAATAGTATACTATTCCTTCGTGACTATAGTCTACTCGATGAGATTAGATGAATGGCGACATAGTCTCAGACGCTACTGCAGTTATGTATTATAATGCTTGAAAAACTATAAAGTGAGAAATAATTGAATTTTCTAATGAAAGTTATAATTTCATGCTTCTCATTTTCTGAACTGATTGATTAATTATTTGTTTAAAGTCTTTGTTACATTGTTAAATGACTGTATATGAATTAAATTTTCAAAATGATATGTACATATATATTTAAAAATTTTTTTAAATTAATTTTGAAGCTTACTATTGAATTAAAGGTATAGAAATTCAATTTTTAAACAAGAAATATATATATATATATATATATATATATAAAATGTGAAAACTACTTGAATGTTGCAATGAAACTAATGTTTTAATGCTATTTACATTGTGAACTGATTAATAAATTATTAACTGATTCTATTGAAACTTAAATTTTCTGGAATTAGTTTGAAAGGTTGTTGATACTTCGAGTTGTCAGAAATGAGAGCTCGAATTTGAAAAAAATATATAAAGTAAACATTTTTTAAATGTTTCAATGAAAATTATAGATTGATGCTTTAATGAATATCTCAATTCAATTTTAAAAATTGTATCTGAATACTATGTACAAATTTCTTCGAAAATTAGTATAAAAAGTTATTAATAAGTAAAATTTTCAGAAATTAAATTTCATGCTTAACAAATATAAAGTAAAAATTATTTGAATTTTTCAATGGAAACAATAGTTGCATGCTTTTTATGCTGTAAACAGTTTAATTAATTATTGGTTGATTATTTTGTTAAAAACATTGAATTAAATAAAGATTTTATTTGATTTTTTTTCAATTAAGTAACATAAATTGATTATTTAGACGAAGGTTATATAATTGAATATTTGTTATTATTTTTATAGTAAAGGTTTACTTTTTCTTTAGAATACCTTTATTGCAATTATATAATCTTTTCAAAGACTTGTATCGTTGTGAAATGACTCCATCTGAATTCAATTTTCAAGATTATATGTAGATATATTTTATTACATTCTCATCATAATGAGAAGGTATTGATTTTATGTGAAAAATGACTTTCGTGGATTTAATTAAATGTCGACGTTTTGAGACCCCCTGAGTCAGAAAAAATGGTTTTTACGTCGGTGTCTGTCTGTCTGTCGTTGTCGTTGTCGTCGTTGTCGTCGTCGCCTGTATATCGGATAACTTTCGAAAGACTAATCGGATTGGATTGTGCTTTGGCACACAGTTTGTTGGACCAAAAAGAGAGATCGAGTTCGTTAACGAGCTATTTTCGATGAAAACTCAAAAAGTTAATACATTTTCAAAAATTTTGAGACCATTTTTTTCCAAATTTAGAAATTCCACGGACGGCTGTCCATAGTACTCAGAAATTCAAACAATTTATCTTCACGACTTTTTTCGATGAAATGAAAATTGTCAGAGTTATGGCATTTTCAAAATCCCCCCAAAAAAACGAAAATTTACATTTTGAGCGAAACAAAGCAGAATATGAAAAAAAGTCGAGAGACGAAAAACGTTACATTTTGAAAGACCTACAAGAATATCATGACAACTTTTCGAATTTCCTTGAAAAAATCGAAAATTCAAATTTTGATCGCACAAAAAATAATGAATTATTACATTCTCATCATAATGAGAAGGTATTGATTTTATGTGAAAAATGACTTTCGTGGATTTCATTTAATGTCGA
>CAKNXH010069978.1:5632-32459 GCA_932178445.1 Andricus quercusramuli | reverse complement strand
TCTGTCGTTGTCGTCGTTGTCGTCGTCGTCTGTATATCGGATAACTTTCGAAAGACTAATCGGATTGGATTGCGCTTTGGCACACAGTTTGTTGGACCAAAAAAAAAAGATCGAGTTCGTTAACCAGCTATTTTCGATGAAAACTCAAAAAGTTTATACATTTTCAAAAATTTTTAGACCATTTTTTTCCAAATTTAGAAATTTCACGGACGGCTGTCCATAGTAATCAGAAATTCAAACAATTTATCCATGAAACTTTTTCCGATAAAGTAAAAATTGTCAGAGTTATGGCATTTTCAAAATCCCCCCAAAAAAACGAAAATTTACATTTTGAGCGAAGCAAAGCAGAATATGAAAAAAAGTCAAGAGACGAAAAACGTTACATTTTGAAAGAGCTACAAGAATATCATGTCAACTTTTCGAATTTCCTTGAAAAAATGGTTTTTACGTCGGTGTCTGTCTGTGGTTGTCGTCGTCGTCTGTATACCGGATAACTTTTGAAAGACTGATCGGATTGGATTGCGCTTTGCCGCACAGTTTCAGGGTCCAAAAAGAAGGATCGAGTTCGTTAACCAGCTATTTCGGATGAAAATTCAAAAGGTTAGAGCATTTTCAAAAATTTTAGACCATTTTTCTCAACATTAAGGAATTCTATGGACGGCTGTCCATAGTTCTCAAAAATTCAAACAATTTATTCCGATTGACATTTTTCGATAAATTGAAAATTTACAGAGTTACAGCATTTTCAAAATCCAAAACAAGAAACGAAAATTAACATTTTCAGCCAAACAACGCACGATACTAAAAAATGTCAAGAAGAGAGAAATGTTTCTTTTTGCACGTTTTTCAAGAGTATCATAACGACTTTCTGAATTTTCTTGAAAAATCGAAAATTCACATGTTTATTGCACGAAAAATAATAAAAAATCAAAAAATTTTAATTTGACGATCAAACTATGTAAGATAAGAAAAATCCAAACAAAGAAGAAAAGGCTCTTTGGTCCCTTACCTAGAGGTAGGTCGGGAACTGGCAGATCGGAAAATAGGAACTTTCTATCTAATTCAACGCTGCTGAAGGTTGGTGACCTTCTCAGCATTAAACATCAAACAATTGCGACTCTCTCGGTTTCCATTCCTTGCCCCCCCCCCCCCACCTCCCTGTAATCTTAAGGTAAGAGTATTACGAGAAACTACGCACATAAAAAAACTATATATTCTATGTGTATCAGAGACAAAGGAAAAGGGTTGCGAAAGTGGAAACATAGAAAACAGGGTGTTGAAAGGCGGTTTTGAAATATGGTCAGGAGTAAATAGCGAGTCACATTGTAGTCGATTTGATTATGAATCAAGAAGCAAGACAGCATCTCAAAGATTAAGGATCAAGAGATGTCAAAGACACCTTCTGGGACACTTTAAATGATACAATAAATTCTTGCGATCAAGGTGAAAGAATCATTCTGCTAGGAGATTAAACGGATGGGTCGGTGTCCAACGTCAGGGTACAGATACAGAAAGGGTGCTAAGTAAATCTGGGGATCCAAGAAGAAAAAATTGTAACAGGGAAAAATTAGTCAGCTTGTTCTTAGAAAAGGGCATATTTATTACAAATGCTTGGTTTAGACATAAAATGATCCGCATGTCTACCTGGCGAAAAGAAAATATCCACAGTACAATTGACTTCGTTATTACGGATGAAAGGCTAAGAGAAATAATAAAAGATACAAGAGTCATGATGGACTCTGAATGCAATACTGACCATAGCCTTTTAGTCTCCAAAATAAACTTAGGGCGGGATTAAAGAAGAAAGAGAACCAAACAAAATTCCAATGTCCATTTTTCAATAATCATTTGAAAATTTATCATATATATGTTCCAAAAATGACTTAGATACTTTTTTTCTCTCCTTTTCAGATAGTTGGAAAAAATCATTCCGATAGTAGGATTTATTAGAAAGATACGAAAAATATACGCTGAAGTAAAGGAATTTCCTTCCTCATTTTGAATAAAATACAAATTTAGTCATTTTTATCTAAGGACATAGAACGTAACATATGGTCGTTGCGAAGCGCGACGACCAAATTTCGTGCCGCAAGCGCGCTCAAAGTTTTGAGTTTCTACTATACGATCAACAGAAATGAGCGTGGAGCGCGAGGTTTACATAATTTTTAAACGAAACATCGAGCGCGAAGCGCGAGTGTCTTGATGAGAATGTGTTCCTTAAGGTCGGTAGAACCTTAAGTAAATTAGTTCTTCTTTTTATGTAAAACTGACATGATTAAACGAAAATCAGGCCATAATGATGAAACTTACTAATAGCCCGCGAAGCGCGCAATAACGAGCACACGAAGTGGGAAAACCTAGAGGAACTGAGCTTAAAGTGTCAGACAAATGCGTCCGAGCGCGTAGCGCGAGATGAATACATTATCGAGCGCGAAGCGCGAGATAAACATATTATCGAGCGCGAAGCGCGAGATCTAACAGGTGCGCGCCCTAGGCGCGCTCAAACTTGCGAACGAAGTAATTAACTTGCGCGAAGTAATGAATTGAATGTATAGAAATGAAATTTATAATTTAAAGGAGAATATAATGTAAAAATTATTTGAGTGTTTTAATGAAAATAATTGTGTGATGCTTTTTATGTTATCAACTGCTTTTTATTAATTATTAACTGATTGTATTCAAACTTACATTCCTGGAATTAGTTTAAAAGGTTATTGATCATTTAAATTGTCGGAATTGAGTGTTCGAATTTGAAAAAAAATATATAAAGTAAAGTATATTTGAATTTTTCAATGAAAATTATAGATTAATGCTTTAACGAGTATCTGAATTCAATTTCCAAACTTATATCTAAATCCTGTGTTTAAATTTCTTCAAAAATTATTACAAAAAGTTATTAATAATTCAAATTTTCAGAAATGAAATTTCATGTTTAAAAAATATAAAGTAAAAATTATTTGATGTTTTAATGGAAATAATAGTTGTATGCTTTTTATGTTGTAACCAGTTTAATTAATTATGGGTTGATTAATTTTGTTAAAAACTTTAAATTAAAAAAAGATTGAATTTGAATTTTTTTTCAATTAAGTAACAGAAATTGATTATTTACACGGAGGTTATGTAATTGAATAAAAGAAAGGATGAAAAAGCAGCAGGGGTAATGAAACAGATATGGGGAATAGGAGAAAGAAGGTTCAAACAAAAATTTGAGAAGGAGAATGTGATTATTTGATACGCTGGTATGGCCGGTATTAGGTTACGGAGCAGAGATATGATGTGGGATGTAGGATCCCAGTGGGCACAAAACCATGAACATCCCAAGAACGTCCTTGGGACGTCCCCAGGACGTCCAATGTCAGTCCAATGAACGTCTCTAAGACGTATAATGCCCTTAAGATGTCCTAAGGACGTCTTAAAGACGTAGGACGTTCTTAGGACATCTTTCGTACTGACATTGGACGTCTTGAAGGCATCCCTAGGATGTTCTGAAGACATGTTCCAAAAGACGTCCTAGGGATGTCCCGAAGACGTCTCTAGGACATCCTTAATTTTTTTGCCCACTGGGATGGGAAGAAATGGAAGAGATTAAGAGTTTACAAGAAAGGCATATATAAGGTGTACGCTAGGGGTAGACGGGAGGGCGCCGGGATATATGGTGAGAGAAGCAACGCAAAGGGATAAATTAAGTACTAGAGCGGGAAAGAGGGCATGGAATTTTGAGACTAAGCTGTGGGAGGGAAAGGGAGGGGAGTTAACGAGAAAGTGTTTGATGGTGGTAGAAGAGAGGAGAGGGAGGGCTATGGTATTTACGAGATTGGAAGAAGAAAGCAGGGAGTTCTTTAAGGCTAGAGAGATAGATGACGTGACGGGAGACAACTGCGAAGAAGTGGAAGAAAGGGGGAGAAAAACACAATTAATAGAAAGATGGGGGATCATTGAGGAATCAAAATATAATATATTGTTTAAGATGATAAAAAAGGAAGAAGTACAAAAGTATTTAGAAGAGGGATGGGGAGAGAAAAGAAGGACCACAATAGCAAGATTTAGATTGGGAAACGTGATAAGGGCAAGTATGTATGGGGAAAAGAAAGATAACAGGAAGAGCAAAATTTGCGAATAGGAAGAGGAAACAGGGGAGCATGTATGGGAAGGATGTAGGAGAGGAATGGAAGATAAAGGAAGCTGGCAAGAAAATGTGGTAATGATTCAAGGGGAAGATGTTTTCGGGGAAGAGTTGATGAAGGAGTTAGAGGGTGCTAGGGAAGCAAATGAGAAAGAATGAAGTACCTTAGGGGAAACATTATGAATAAAGGAAAAGTACATCTATTCCGATTACGCATTGTTTATTTTATTTTTAACTGTTTTTGAAATTAACATTAACTGTTTCTGAAATTACCATAAAAGGTTACTTATAAATCGAATTTTCAGAAATGAAAGTGTAAATTAAAAATAAATTTAAAGTAAAAATTGTTTGAATGCCTGAATGAAAATTATAGTTGAATGCTTTTTATGTTGGCAACAGATGAATGAATCATTACTTGATCAATTTTTTTCAATATTATATTACATAAAGATTATATTTTAATTTGTTTAAATTAAGTACGCTGGAAACACCAGTTCCCGTTAGATCACTGAAGTTAAGCAGTGTCGGACGCGGTTAGTACTTGGATAGGTGACCGTTCGGGAATAATACTACTGCGTTGCTCTTGGCGGTCGTGGGTGTGATGAGCCCACACTTGTAGTTATTTACTACAAGACACTATCCACCTAGAAACACTACCCGAATCGGGTAGTGTCACGCCTACCCCTAGAGGCTCGCTGAAAGGAAAAATGGCCTAATGGTATAAAAAAAAAGTACATAGATTGATTATTTGATTGAAGGCCATGAAATTGAATATTGACTATAATTTCTATGATAAAAGATTATTTATGTTTGAAATACCTCTATTCCAATTGAGTAATTTTGGTAAATTTTTCGATGTTGTGAAATAAGTACCTGAATTCTGCTTTCAATATTATATGTACATATTTTTTACTTTTTTGTGGAATTAGTTTAGAAGGTTATTATTAATTCAAAATTTCAGAAGAATATGGAGTAAAAATTATTCGAATGTTTTCATTAAAATAACTGTTTATTGCTTTTTATGTTGTGAAATGATTTATTAATATATACATATTTTTTTTATTTTTCTGGAATTAGTTTTAAAAGTCATTAATAAATTAAATGTATAGAAATGCAATTTCAAATGAAAAACTGATTAACTGATTCTATTTTATAAATAAATTAAATTTTCAGAAATAAAAGTTTAAATCCTTCATATGAAAAAAGGTAACCTCCATCTTGTGTAAGATTGTAGTACAGAAGGAATCTTTATATAATTGAATATTGAATATGATTTGTATAATAAAAGTTTATAAAAGTTTTCGAAATGATTGCGATGTTGTGAGATAATTATCTAAATAATCTTCAAACTTATATATAAATGTGTTCTAAGTTTTTATGGAATTAGTTAAAAATATTATGAGTAATTGACATTTTTATAAAAATATGAGGTAGAAGTTATTTTGATGTTTCATTGCAAATAATATGGTTGATTGATTTTTATGTTCTGAACAGATGAATCAACAATTCTAACTATTGAATGATTTATTATTTCCAGAAAAGTGAATTACATAAAGATTTACTTTGAATTGTTTTCAATTGAGTCACATAAATTGATTATTTACATTAAGGTTAGGTCATTTAATATTGACTGCTATTTTTATGATAAAAATTATTTGTTTCTTTAATGTATCTCCATTACAATGATATAATTTTTTTAAAATGTTTGTGATGTTGTGAAGTGAGTACCCGAATTCAATTTTCAAAATTATATGTGCATATATTCAAATTTCTCCTGGTATTACTTTGGAAGGTTATTAATAATTTAAATTGTCAGATAAATATTAAATACAAGTTATTCTAATATTTCAATGAAAATAATGATCAAAAGCTCTCTATATTATGAACTCATTGATTAAATATTAACTGCTTCTGTTGAAAATTACATTTTCTGGAATTAGTTAGAAGATGATTAGTAAATTAAATTTAACAAAAGAAAAGTCAAAATTTAAAGAAAAATATTTGTAAACTAAAAATTATTTGAAAGTTTCAATGCAAGTAATTTTTTCATACCTTTTATGTTGTGAACTGATTAATTAAGAATAAGCTGAATAATTTTGTTCACAATATCAAATTACATTAAGGTTGGAATTTAATATCCTTTGATTGAGTAACATGAATTTATTATTTATTTTGAGATTATCTAATTGAATATTGGCTGAAATTTTTATTATAAAAGTTCATTTATATTTAAAATAGCCTTATTCCAGTTACGTAAATGTCAAATTGCTTTATAATTTGCGAAATGAATATCTGAATTCAATTTTCAACATTGTTTTTACAAATGATTTTATTATTCCTGGAATTAGTTTGTAAGGTTATTATTAATTCAAATTTCAATAACAATATAAAGTTAAAATTATCATACTCTAAACTGATTAATTGATTATAAGCTGATTAATTTTTTTCACAATATTGAATTACATAAATATTGAAACTAGATTAATTTTAATTAGATAACATAAATTGATTATTCACTTCAAGGTTATGTTATTGAATATTGGCTATAATTTTTAGAATAAAAGTTTTTTACATTCTCATTCTAATGAGAAGGTATTGGTTTCATGTAAAATTTGACTTGGTCGGTTTTCATAAAATCTCCACGTTTTGAGACCCCCTGAGCTAGAAAAAAAGGTTTTTAGCAAGGTGTCTGTCTGTAGGCACGATAACTTTCGAAAAAATAATCAGATTGGGTTGTGCTTTGGCACACTTTTTTAGGGCCTAAAAAGAAAGAACAAGTTCGTTGACCAACTATTTTGGATGAAAATTCAAAAAGTGAGCACATTTTGAAAATTTTTGAGACCATTTTTTTCACAATTCAAAAATTCTATGTACGGCTATTCATAGTAATCCAAAACTCGAACAATTTATCCTAATGACTTTTTCGGATAAAAAGAAAATTACCGGAGTTATAGCATTTTCAAAATTACAAAAAACAAACGTAAATGAACATTTTATGCCGAAAAACGCACGATAGGGAAAAAAGTCAGGAGGAGGAAAATGTTTCTTTTTGAACACCCTACAATATTTTTTTAACAACTATTTGAATTTTTTGAAAAATCAAAAATCCAAATTTTGATCACACAAAAAAATAATTAAAAATCAATAATTTCATTTTGCTGTCAAACTATGCAAGATACGACCAAAGAAAAATGGAACAAAATTATGCACCCAAAAAATATCTCCAAATTTGTTATCATTCACTTTTTGATATGATGCGTAATTTTTGTTTTATTCGTAAAAGACAGCATTGGAAATAGTAAAATTAAATTTTTAGACCAATAACACAAGCTACGAGAAAAATGACAGAGCCCAATTTTTTCATCCAAAGAAGAGGTACAAATTTGTTATAAATCGTGTTCTAATAGGATATTTAGTTTTTGTTTTATTCGTATATTTTTATTTTTATTTACGATGATCTGAAATGATTATCTGAATTCAATTTTCAAAATTATATGTACATATGTTTTGATTTTTTATGAAATTTGTATAAAAGATTATTAGTAATTTAAATTTCAATAATGTAATTAAACATTTTGAAAATATGTGATGCTTTTTGTGTTTTAAATGACTGATTAATTATTTATTGATTCTACTAGAACTTAAATTTTCTGGAATTTTTTAAAAAGCTTATTAATAAATCAAAATATTCAGAAATGAAGGGCAAAATTGAAGAAAAAAAATGGAGTCAAAATAATTTAATTGTTTCGATGAAAATAATTTCTTGAGCAATATTGATCATTTACTTCCAGGTTCTGTAATTAAATACTGGATATAATTTGTATAATAAAAGTTTATTTAAATTTGAAGTACCACTAATAACATTATTTTTGTAATTGTGCTGATGTTGTGAAACGTGTGTCTGCATTCAAATTTTAAAATTATATGTGAATATGATCTTATTTTCTCTGAAATTAGTATGGAATGTTACTAATATATTAAATTTTCAGAAATGATAGTGAATTTTTTTCTCAATATAGTATACAAATTATTACAATGTTTGAATGAAAATAATAGTTGAATGTTCATTGTGTTATAAACAGATTAATTAATCATTTGCTGTTTTTTTTTTCAACAATTTTAAATTACATGATGATTGAATTTTAATTTCTTTTGATTAGGTAACATAAACTGAGTATTTACTTCAAGGTTATATAATTGACTATTGACTATGCATTGTATAATAAGAGTTTGTTAATGTTTAAAATAACTCTATTCAAATTATATATTTTTTTAAATTTTGGGGTGTTGTTAAATGAGTATCTGAATTTTCATTTCGAAATTCTGTGCAGATATATTTTAATTCTATCTGGAATAGTTTAAAGGGCTACTAATAATTCAAATTTTCACAAAAATATGAAGTAAAAATTATTTCAATGATTCAATGAAAATAATTCTTCACAACTTTTTGTGTTATGAAATCAAGAATTTGATTGGTCAAGAAATTTGAAGGAATAAGTTGTGATTCAAAAATTGAACGAAGGAGAAACATGAACACAAAAGTTGGCACGCGCTTGCGCGCGCACATAATAGTCTAGTGATCCACTCATTCCCGTAAAGTCGTGATTAGAGTTCGAAAGGCGGTAACTTACGTCAGGAACGCCGAGAACGTTACCGGTAAGTTACCGATTAGTTCTCGAGCGATTTTTTTTCGAGAATTTACGAGAATTTAAAGTAGTCCGGCTATTGGATCGATCAGATGAAAAATCATCAAAATTACTTGTTTTTTTGACGGAGAAATATATCCTCTTTCGCATAATTTCTTTTTTAGAGGCCCTTTCCATCAAATCTAGTTTGGTTTTTTGACGGAGAAATATGTCCTCTTTCGCATAATGTCTTTTTTAGGGGCCCTTTCGAGGTTGAAATTTGAATTATCGCTGTTTAAAGACGTGTCAAATAACATGGGATCTTATGGAGAGGCCTTTCGCGGGCTCCAAAAATGGTTAATTTTGGCTTAAAAACACGTTAAATATTGTTAGGAAAACTGTTTTGGAGAGAGAAAATATAATGTGAAATTTGAATTACTGCTCATTTGTACTTGCTTCCAGGGTATTTGAGCTTAATTTTGGCAAACATACCGAGGTAAAATATTACGATAACGGTGTGGCGTTGACTAAGGTTGACAGTACAGCTTCTGCTGGACTCGGGAAACACGCCAAATTTTAAATAATGATTTTGTTGCCGGTTTATTGCAGGTTATGTTCACTTTCTCGACATGTAGTTACGCCAGCCCTATCCGACTCTAAAAAAGATGGCCGGTCCTTATTGCTATGATTTTCTATGTGCGAAATTTCGCCGTATGGCGGCGCTTCTCGCACGTGGCCCTACTTCAACATGAAATCCAATGGAGAAAATATAAAAAAACCTAAAAATGTAAACATTTAGCAAGTACAAAGATGATTCAATTACAAAACTCATTATTTTCGTTAGCATAAATATTTCTAGAGTGTTAATTATATGTATACAATAATGGATAGAGTGAAATAAATTGTGAAATAATTATTTCTTAATGTACGTAATTTTTAGAAATAAGTGGAATTTAATTAATTTTATAGGCGAATAATGGCCCTAAATTGTTTTAAACACATAGAAATTTTTTATAGATTAGCTTTATTCAAAATTTGTTGAAGAAAGGAAATAAATATATCCAGTGTGAAAAATATACATTTTTGTGTCTCTAAAAGACTGTCGAGCGATATATGTTTTATATATTTGCTTTTTTATAAGTATATTAACTTCAGGAATAATACAATACGTTAATTTATTTACCGCAGTATTATGCTTTGCTTTACTGCTATTTTCAAAGCGATAAAGTATATTGTACTTTATACAAAAAGAGAACATCGAAGCTTGACAATGCGCTTTTGTATGCTCCTCAAATAGAATTTAACATTCGAAAATTGAACAATAATTGTTTGACAGAAAATATTCTACTGAAAAATTCGCAAACGAGTCTAAGGGTTATTTAGAAAGAATTTTGGAATTGTAAAATCATATTAAATACGTAAAAAGTACTAACATATAGACCTTCCGGCTATCCCCTAGGAAAAAGTAGTATAGCAAAATCATTATAGGCCTACAATTATTTTCCTATAATGAATTTCCTGTAATTTTTTCACGATTACAGGACTAATAATAATAATAATTATTCGATTAATTATATGAAAATAATTATGGAAATTAGTAATACATATTAAAATAATGAAATAATAATTGCAAAAAGTATCAGATACTCATAGGTTTTAAGTTTCATTATACCCACATTGTTAAACAAAGCTTCTTTAAATATGTCAATTTTTATGTTCTTTTGTGTGAACAGTTCAAAATAAATGATTAATTTATACTTTATTCTACTTTTTGCAATAATTATTTTAATATTATTAATTTCTATAATCATTTTCCTACAATTCTTCCTATAATTATTCCAATCATTATTCCTGTAATTGCTCAAAAAATTATAGGAATTTAATTACAGGAGATAAATCATTATAGGCCTCTAATTATTTTCCTTCAATGAATCTCCTGTAATTTTTTCACGATTATAGGACTAATTATAAGAATAATTATTCGATTAATTATAGAAAAAATTATAGGAAAATAATTGTGGAAATTAGTAATATTAAAATAATGAAATAATAATTGCAAAAAGTATAAAATACTCATTGGGTTTTAAGTTTCATTATACCCACATTATTAAACAAAGCTTCTTTAAATATGTCAATGTTTATGTTCTTTTGTGTGAGCAGTTCAAAATAAATGATTAATTATACTTTATTCTACTTTTTGCAATAAATATTTTAATATTATTAATTTCTATAATTATTTTCCTACAATTCTTCTTATAATTATTCCAATCATTATTCCTGTAATCGCGCAAAAAATTATAGGAAATTAATTATAGGAGAATCATTATACGCCTATAATGATTTTCTACGACAATAAAAGATCAGAAAACCAGATATAAAAATTTCATTTATCTTTCTTTTCAATTGTTCACTTATTTTTTAAACCAAAAAAATATCCCGAACGAAAAGGAATTTAAGTGAAGAATAAATATAATCATCAGATGAGGAACAGCCACAGCGGGGAACGGCAGATATTTTTTGGTTAAAATTCGGACATTGCAATTAAAGCAATTAAAATCGAAAATTGTACATCTTCATTAATTTTTTAAATTTTATTCGAACGAAGTATTATGAATGTATTAATTATTATTTATAGGTACCGATGCTATAACGTTTACAACAGGATCCTTCACTTAATACCCTTTTCCAGACAATGTCATCGAGAAGAAAATGTTTCTTGCAAACAAACTGGCCAGCTGTTACTAAAAAACCTTCCCTTTTTATTGCTCTCTGATATTCAGCAACTACATTTTGAGGCACTTCAAAAAAATGAATTTTTTCGCCGTTCTGACGACTCGAATGGTAGCCGGAATGACAGTTTTGGAGCGATGCACTTTACCATATTTTTTTCTTTTTTTTCACACACTCAATTATGACATTCTTACTCTAATCCACCGCTTTAAATTTTTGAACTTTCGTAAACATTTTATACTTACATTCTATAAAACATTATATAAATATTATTGTTCTGAATAAAAATTCCCGTTTAGCTGCATGTTAAAGCAGGGCCACGTGCGAGAAGCGCCGCCATGCGGCAAAATTTTGCACATAGAAAATCATAGCAATAAGGACCGAAAATTTCCTAGCTGAAATACAGAGAATCGGATAGGGCTGAGTTACGCTGCCAACTGCTGAGCGTGACAAATGACGTTGACTTGATTCGAGTCAAATCAACAATTAAATTTACATTCTATTATTATTTAAAAATATTCTATTTATATTGATCAGCATACAAATTAATTACTTAATTTATTAATTGATAAGCTGGTCAAATTTTGGATTTAGTTCCAAATTTCAGAATGAAATAATGGACATAGCTTTGACTAGCTTTTCCAGTATCCGGACTATGCTTTAAATTTGTCACCAAAATAAATTGAATTCGGACACACCTGTGATTTTGACACGCCTGACTTCAGATCTGAAGATATCGTAAACAAATTTATTTATGCGCTACGAATGAGTTTGACTCAATGTGCTTTAATCGCCCAAATAAACAGTATTTAAAAAATTGTTCCTTATCCAGATGTCGTTCTCATGTAACGATGTATACTTATAAGTTAAAGCAATGATATTTAATATTATAATTTATATTTAATAATATAATTGTAAGAACATCTAGGAATTACGATCAGACTGACTAAACTTAATCTCAGTATTAATTCTCTAAGACTAATAATAATACTATTTTCCTCAACTTGTTCTACTCTTAAGTTTATAATTTTTATAAATGTTCGAAATAATTCACGATGACAATAAATAAAATTCTATTTCGAAAAATATGGATTATATTGTATATAAAACTACAAACTAATTTTTATTTCTAATGTTTATGGCTATTTAGGTTTAAGTATTTTGAATACAAACGTTATTTAAATTAAAAAACAAAAAATAAAAGTTAAAAATGAACGTTCTCGTGAGTTCTCGATAAATTCTCCTATTGTCGGTAATATACGGTAACGTTCTCCGTTACCTTCTCCAAATTTAAATTACCGAGAATTTTCGAACTCTAGTCGTGATAGACATTTGCGAATTTCAAAAAATTACGTACATGGATGAAAGACCCTTCCCCTTCCGTAACAAATCGAAACAAGATCTCTCGACCCCCCCCCCCCCCCCCGCCTTTGAGCTGTTACATAATTTAAGTACGGTCCCCTATTGAAGATACAAAATTTGAGGAGGTGTCATCACGTGCAATTTTATCTGCTAGAAATGTTGATGTAGAAGAAATTAATAAAAGAGTAGTAGAGTTATTGGATAATGATAGAGACAAAATATATAAACGTATTGACTGCACTGAAAATTGTGATAATGGCAATGTTCATGAAGTGTTTTCACCAGAATATTCAAATATGTACTTTAGTACCACCTGGTTTACCACCCCATGATCTGCGTTTGAGAATTTACTCTGTGATAGTGCTTATAAGAAATCTTAGCATAAATGAAGGATTATGCAATGGAAAGAGATTATTAATTCTAGATTTGTCACACAATTTAATTAAATTTAAAATATTAACAGGAGACAAATGTGGAAATATCGTGTTTTTGAATCGTTTAACTTTATATTGCAACAACTCTCTC
The DNA here is from genome assembly GCA_932178445.1 of Andricus quercusramuli. Lineage (NCBI taxonomy): Eukaryota > Metazoa > Arthropoda > Insecta > Hymenoptera > Cynipidae > Andricus > Andricus quercusramuli. The sequence goes on along the minus strand of CAKNXH010069978.1, from coordinate 19,094 downwards.
AGTGGGCACAAAAATTAAGGATGTCCTAGAGACGTCTTCGGGACATCCCTAACACGTATTTTGGAACATGTCTTTTGGACATCCTTGGGATGATCTTAAGACGTCTAATGTCAGGATAAAAGATGTCCTGAGAACGTCCTATGTCTTTAAGTCGTCTTCAGTACATCTCTAGGACATTGGACGACCTAGAGACATTGATTGGACTGACATTGGACGTCCTAAGAACGTCCCAAGGACGTTCTTGGGATGTTTATGGTTTTGTGCGCACTAGGGCTTACCCTTTCACCTTTAAAATGAGACAATTTGCAATTAAACTCGCATTTTCAATTACTATAAACAAATCTCGACGACAAACATTCAATAAAATTGCCATAGATTTAAGAAAAGATGTTTTTAATCATGGTCAACTGTATGTTGCATTATCAAGAGTACGCTCATTCGATTCAATCAAAATATACTTAGAAAATCAAAGAAGTAATAAAAATATGAAAAACTTTGTTTATACTGAAATTTCAGAATAAGCTCACAGAAAAAACGAAATGTAATCTTTACAGTGATTTCCGAGGAATCTTTACATGCAACAAAAATTAACTTCACGTGGAAATATTTACTCACCACATGAGAAATGGTTACCATGTCATCTCTTTTAAATCTTGGTTTGTTTCAATGCGAAAAAATTCAACTTTATCTACTTGAAAATTAGACACACAAAAAAATTCACTTCTGTTTTTCCTGTGCTATATTAAGTAATATATCATGAATATTGTAAAAGTAACATCTTACGTTTCAGATATCACATCTAAGTTTGCATATAATTTCATAGTTAATTAGTTTTTCATAACCATTTTTTAATTTCTATGGCAAAAGATTTCTTTGAAATATAATTTTTTATTCACACACTTTCGAATTTAATTTAAATTGATAATCATGAATCATAATACAATTAAAATAGAAGTTTTAAATTTTAATTATTAAACAAATAAAATCCCCATTTATGAAGATTCATTCATTAAATTCATAATGGGAAATTGTATTGACCCTCTGGTATTCAATGAGTTGGTGTTTATTTGGATGGGCTTTTGGGTCCAGTTATCAAAAAACGGTGTTTTTTAATCAGACTGTCAATTCTGTTTCCATTAAAAATAGCAGTGACGCACAATATATAATTTTAGAGATTAAAATACAATTACGACTCTTTTTGTTTTATAGTTTTTTTGTTACAAATACAAAAAATTTTCTAATCTTCATAGAAGTACAGAATATAAAATATAATGTAATTAGTTTGTGAATAATGATAACTAATACACGATAGAACATAAATGAACTAATAGAAGGATTACAAATGGAAAACGATGACCAATAATTACTAAACTGCTTCATTATGATAATGAAAATTTGCGAATTTTTTTCCAATTAATTTAATTTGAAAAAAATACAGTTTTATTTTTTATTTTTTCTAGTTATCCATAATTTCCCCAGTGGGCAAAAAAATTAAGGATGTCCTAGAGACGTCTTCGGGACATCTCTAGGACGTCTTTTGGAACATGTCTTCAGAACATCCTACGGATGCCTTCAAGACGTCCAATGTCAGTACGAAAGATGTCCTAAGAACATCCTATGTCTTTAAGACGTCCTTAGGTCATCTTTAGGACATTAGACGTCTTAGAGACGTTCACTGGACTGACATTGGACATCCTGGGGACATCCCAAGGACGTTCTTGGGATGTTCATGGTTTTGTGCCCACTGGGTCTCTAATCTCATCAGTTTTATTTTTGTATTTTCAATGTATATATTTACATGTCATTACTAACCTTATCGAATGTGTAAGAAAAACATCACATCACTATTGAACTAATGAAATTCGTTGCCGAACACTACAATTGAATTTAATTTAATTTTGCGTCGTTATAATATGCGTCGTATATAATAGTACAGAGTACAATAATATTACCCATCAAGGAAATCAAAAAATTAAAAAAATTATTGTGAAGGCTTATAGATAGCAGAAAGTGGATACTGAATTGTTTACTGTTTTTTTAAATAAAGCCTTATAAAAAGAGGAAAGTTTTTGAATGTCTGTTCTTTGATTGACAGCATTAGGTTCACTTGCAATGTGAATCATTTCTAGTAGCATACGTTTCCTGTAATTATCAGTTTTATCAATGATTTTAGTCTGTTGGAAATTGAATCTGTGGTCTTCATACCACGAATGTTTAGTTAATGCGGTCCATTTCGAAGGTGGTTTATAGACGTCTTTTGTGTGTTCATGTATTCTGCATTTAATCGAGCGTTTTGTTGTGCCTATGTAGACGGAATCACAACCAGAACAGGGTATTTTGTAAACTACATTTTTACCGTCAGGTGCAGGGATAGGATCTTTCTTTGATTTGAAAATGCATGATAAATTATTTACATTTCGGAAGGCCGGTTTCACATCGAAAGGTTTAAGAATGCCTGACAATTTTTCTGATAGTCCCTGTATGTATGGTAGGGATATATATTTCGTTGCTTTTCGTGAGGTCACAGGTTGATCTAGGTCGGTTGTGTCGGCATTACTCGTTAGTGTGTGCGTGTTAGATGTACGGCTAGTCGAGAGTTGATGTGTTTGAGTTTCTGTGTGAGTGTCACTCGTAAGTGTGTGTGTGTGTGTGTGTAGAGGCACGGCTAGTCGAGGGTTGATGGGTTTGAATGTTTGTGTGAGAGTTTTTCTGTGTGATGGCATGTAAGCGTTGTTTTACTATCATGTTAATCATTGGTAGGAGGTAACTATTTGTTCTTAAAATCGCTTTAATTTTTTTGATATTCTGAGAATGGAAATCTTTATGAGAAAGAATGATGCTCCTGTCTACAAGGTTGTTGATAACATTTATTTTATATTTCATCGGGTGATGTGAGAAAAAATTAAGAACTCTATCTGAGCTAGTAGGTTTTTTGTACCAGTTGGTTTTTAAATCTTCACCATTGCGAATAACCACTACATCTAGAAAACTGATTTGATTGTTGGATTCTTTTTCAAGGGTGAATTTCAAATTATTATTGTAACTGTTGAAAATGGTAAGGATTGTATCAACTTCATTTTTGGGTACTGCGGTTATGATATCATCGACATAGCGGAAATAAAATGGAAGTTCGAATGGAAGTTTTGTTAGGCATTCTTTTTCTAGGTCGTCCATGACGATATCTGCAACAATCGGGGAGAGAGGAGAACCCATAGGAAAGCCAGATTTCTGTTTATACGAAACCCCTCTAAATTTGAATGCGGAGTTACTGGTGCAAGCTCTAAGGCCATTTCTAAAGTCTGTAAGGGGTATTTCAGTTTTTACTTTAATTTCGTCGTATCGTTTTTTTATTGCCACATGTGCTAACCCAATTTGAACATTTGCAAACAAAGAAACTACGTCAAGTGAAATGATTACAAAGTCTTGAGGGATTTTAATATTTTGAATGCGTTGGACAAATTCAAAACTATTTTTTACCCGAGAAGCAGGAGGGGTTATGCTGTCTGAAATTATTTCATTGAGAAACCTTGCCAGGTTTTAGGAAGCACTGCCATTCATGGAGACTATAAGTCTGAGAGGAAGGTTAGGTTTGTGAATTTTTGGTAACCCGTAACATCTGGCAGGAATGCTGTTATAGACTTTCAATTGTTTTGCAGTGCGTTCATTAATGTATTTTTTTGTTTCCCATTCTTTGACTACTTTATTCACTCTTTTTTCAATATCTTTAGTGGGATCATGATCTAACGATTGATAAGTGCTCTTGCCAGATAGCATTATCAGGAGTTTACTATCGTAGTCAGTCTTATGCATTGCCACCGTGGCATTCCCTTTATCGGCTTTGGTAATTAAAAGGTTTGGATTGTCTTTTAAGAACCTCCTAGAGACTACTACAGCTCGATGTAGTTGTTTTTGAAATTCATTTAAGGGGGGTTTTGTTGGATTGTTTTGTTGTAAAAAATTGTTGATGCAATTAACGAATCTCTTTCCGGTATAAGGTGTATATTAGACTCAAAATCCGCAACGAAATGTTTGATAGGCAATTGTTTGTTTGATAAAGGTAAACCGAAATTTTTTCCAAGGCTAACGGTTTTCTTAACGACTTCAGGTATTTGGATATCAGTTGTATTAACAAACCATTTGTCATTCAGAACATTATTTTGAAAATCAATTGTGTGTGTAGGAAAGGATCTATTTTCATGAATATTATTTTCACTGATGAGATTTTGAAACTTGGATTTACAATTATTTTTGTGAGCTTCAGAAATTGATTGCATTTTTCTTAATTCTAATTGTCATTGTTTGAAGTAGTTATATTTTTTAAAAACATTATGTAATTATTTAAACAATTACTTATTGTTTATTCCCAAAATTTCTGAAAATTGACCCAGCTATGTCCAGTCTTTTCTCAAATTCGTATCCTATGCTACTTGTTGTTAAATAATTATATAATTTCAATACATTTCTTATAATTTTTAATAAATTTATATTTGTTTAAACAATTTTGATTTGCTTAAGCAGTTTTTTTTCGATAACTTAAAAATAATTAAATCAAATAAAATACATATAATTGTTTTTCTGACAATTTTGTAATTGTTTAAACAAATATAATTTGTTTAAACAATTATTTTTCCAAAAATATTTTTTTAATCATATTTTCTGAATTAAACGAAATATTGAATGATTTCGAGGAGTAATAAATTTTGCTAAAAACGTTATGTTATTGCTTATGCAATTAATTATTGTTTTTTTCTTCAAATTTTCTTCAAATTGAGTATGAATGGTTTACATCTTCTTTGGCGCATTATTAAATAAATCTTGGAAGTCATAATAAAATTTAAATCATAAAAGTGTATTTATCATTGCTTTCTTCATATGTTTACAATCTTTATCATGATTATATTATAAAAAAGTACATTCACTAATGCAAATTATGATTCAAGTTTCAATAGATTGCTTTTTTCCATTTTCATACTCGTTATAAATATTAAAACGTGTCGCTGATTCTCGTTTTACCTTCATACGATTATTTATAAAACATTCATGGATCATGTAAATCATATAAAAATTGTTGAAACAATGACACGACGTTTTTAACAGAATTTGCTATTTCTCGAAATCATCCAATATTATGTTTAATTCAGAAAATACGATTTGAAAAATATTTTTGAAAAAATAATTGTTTAAACAAATTATGTTTGTTTAAACAATTAAAAAAATTGTTAATATATTCTTTCTATACACTATACAGTCAGCAAAATAATTATATGTGTTTTATTTGATTTAATTTTTTTAAAGTTATCGAAAAAAACTGCTTTTAAACAAATCAAAATTGTTTGAACAAATATAAATTTATTAAGAATTATAAGATATGTATTAAAATTATATAATTATTTAACAAAAAGTAGCATAGGATACCCTAACATCTGGCAGGAATGCTGTTAGAGACTTTCAATTGTTTTGCAGTGCGTTCATTAATGTATTTTTTTGTTTCCCATTCTTTGACTACTTTATTCACTCTTTTTTCAATATCTTTAGTGGGATCATCATCTAACGGTTGATAAGTGCTCTTGTCAGATAGCATTATCAGGAGTTTATTATCGTAGTCGGTCTTATGCATGGCCACCGTGGCATTCCCTTTCAAAGAACTTTTCATACACATTCGGAGGTAATGCTTGTTTGATTTTTTCTTCTAATGCGGTTATTTTTTTATTGAAAATACAAAAATTAAACTGATGAGATTAGAGAAATTATGGATAACTAGAAAAAATAAAAAATAAAACTGTTTTTTTCAAATTAAATTAATTGAAAAAAATTCGCAAATTTTCATTATCATAATGAAGCAGTTTACTAATTATTGGTCATCGTTTTCCATTTGTAATCCTTCTATTAGTTCATTTATGTTTCATCGTGAATTAGTTATCATTATTCACAAACTAGTTACATTATATTGTATATTCTTTACTTCTATGAAGATTAGATAAATGTTTATATTTGTAACAAAAAAACTATAGAACAAAAAGAGTCGTAATTGTATTTTAATCTCTAAAATTATATATTGTTCGTCACTGCTATTTTTAATGAAAGCATAATTGAAAAAAAAACGTAAATTTACTTCTTTTATCATATTACTGAAAATGTAAAATTGTTTTGTTTAGAAATAAATCACTGAAGAGGACTCCCACATGAGTCGAAACGTCTGATTAAAAAACACCGTTTTTTGATTTCTGGACTCTAAAGCCCATACAAAGAAACACCAACTCATTCATTTATTAATTTATATTTTATAATAATTCTATTCCTCCAGAATTTATAATTCACGGCGATTAATGTAATTTTATTAATAAAACAAACATAAAATTGATGATTTTTAAATCGGACGCAAAAATCACACGGTGCGTATTTTGGGTTGTATGGGGGAAATAAAAGATGCCGGCACGCTGCGCTGAGGTTCAAACAATAATACAAATAGTATGGTAAGAAACTTTATTTTTATAAGAAATTGGAAAAAAATTGTTTTTCAACATAAGTGTCTTTGGATAATATTTTTTATACTTTAAAAGCTATATAATTAAATAATGAAATCGATACGAAATAATTAATCATTTTATTATTTACGTAAATACCTTTTAAAAAGTAAGCAATGATATCAAAAAATATAACTTTCATAAGAAATACATTTTTCAAACTTATTGCAAAAATAAAGTTTATTCAGATGCAACTGGTATTATTGCTTGTCCCTCGGTGGGCAGATATCTTGCCAGCTGACGTCACAACGTGAAATACCTAATTGGCTAACTCGAAGATGGCACGTAAAATAAGGGCTACAAAAATGAGTCAACGATGGAATTCCTAATATTCAAAAAAGTATGATAAGAAGTGAACTTTCTAAGGTAAGTTTCAATTGAAAAAATTAATTACCGTGATTTTAATAACTATTATAATGTGTTCAAAAATGGTTATGTTTCAGTTAATTGTAAAATATAATTAACACTGTTGAATACGTCTAATTTCTTTCAATTAAATTTTACACTGTAGAATTGGAGTTGTTCTACATTATATTATGCAAATAAATATAACATTTTTTTGCTTATTGGCATTTTGAAAATCAAGTTTATAAATAAGAATAAAGTAGTTTGATGAATAAAAATAATATTCAAATACACATTTCACGAAAAACTAATCTTTTCCATGTTACCGAAAAAATAAAGTTTCTTAAAATGCAATTCCCAGTGGGCCAAAAATTAAGAATGTCCGAGAGACGTCTTCGGGACATCCCTAAGACGTCTTTTGGAAAATGTCTTTTGGACATTCCAGGAATGCTCTTAAGACGTCTGATGTCAGTACGAAAGATGTCCGGACAACGTCCTATGTCTTTAGCACACCTTTAGGATAGTGTACGTCATAGAGACGTTGATTGGACTGACATAGGAGTCCTAGGAACGTCCCAAGGATGTTCTTGGGATTTCCATAGTTTTGTGCCCTCTGAGTTGGTATTATAGCTTGGCTTTCCACAGGCAGACATCCTTGCAGATGACATCAAAACGTGAAATACACAATTTGAAATTTGTTTACAGAATTATTCAGAGATTAAATATAATAAGCTATCAAGATTAACATATCGTAAAGGAAATTGAAAAAAATATTTTCTATTACACAAAAAGAAAATTAAAAAGAAAAAACTCATGTTTTGGAATGAATCTCAGCCCAATTAAAAACCGGCGCCACCAGTGCTAAGGTCAACTATCATTACAATTTTATAGCATTACGTATTTCAAATTGTAACATCAGATGACAGAATGGCCAGAGGCCGAAGGATAAGCAATAACAAAAAATTACATTATAGTAATTGCCTAATTAATTTATAACACGGAAAATTATTATATTACGCTAATAATGTTTTTTTTAATTATTATAAAAAAAAAAATTTTATTCTTTGAATTCATAGGCTTCGATATATAACAAATATTTTAAACATACACTTAGGGTGTCTCATTATTTTACTTAATTTATAAAAATAATTAACTGTTGTTTCATACGATTTGGGCAAAATCCCCTAGAGATAGATTATGACAATGACAAATTATAGATTACTGATAGAATAGGTGGAATAACTTCATTGGTTAAAACTATATTACACTAATAACACACTATAGTAAGATACCTCCATGAGACTGCAACATAACTTTTATTGTTTCACCCTCAGCATGAAGCCATCTAGCATTTCACAAATAATAAATAAAAATATGAAATAATTAATAGGCTGGACGATGGATATCGCCAGGGCCCTGATGAGCACAAAGAGTGGCCAACAAGTACATGGCATAACAAATTATTCATAAAAAAAAAATGAAAATCTATATATGAAATTCAATGTTTGTGAATAACAAAGAAGAAAAAGCTTGACGCGCGCGAAGAGCGCGCTTTTTTGCTCTCGTATCACTTTAAACCACATACCCTAACACCCCTGTTCTACTAGGAGGTCCAATATTACATGCGTCTGCTTACGCCGCTCGAAAAGAGGGATATTATGGTCAAGCCAGAAACAGTAAAACACGCTAATTTTGTGCAGCTACCATAATAAAAAGTTTTGGATTAATCAGTTAGGAGTAGTTGCCTCTGATTCTCTGTGTACCTGTGTGACTACACGCGGAGAAAAATGAGGTTGAAGAGTTCCATATTCAGTACACAAATTGTTTAATGATTATCAAATTTCAGGAATAGATGCAAAAGACACGGGAAAGATTGTGAAACTACACACTAATCATTAAAAATTTGTATGTCTCCTGAATCGAACATTATCTTTTAATACTTTAAAGTTATTGTATACAATTCGTACGTTACCACTTACAATTCAAGTGCTTCAACCTTTGCACAATTAAAAAACGAGTCTCTCTTAAAAAGTGAGTTTTCTCAATAAAGAATAGAAAGCATAAATTACTATACTTTCTAGAATCAATAATGGAAATCTATATATCGTGTATCAGTTGTCGGAAGGACGAAGTCTTAATCGATGTATAGTTTATAGTGTTCTATTGGAACTCGACTGAGTCCTAAACAGTCCAGTAAGCATTCCTGGATGCCCCGCACTCAATAACGTAAGTGCAGCACCGAATCGAAGCTTGCTCGAATTATACCATAAGGACGTTTTGTGCCTCTTACTTTAGCATCCAGAATACCAGATTGCAGAGATAAGCTGATTGCTGTCTTGGAAACCCGGGTTCAATTCTCGGCAACTACGTTTTTCATGTAACTCGACTTTTCCTGTTTCAGCAAATATCATAATTCAGTGTTCAAAACTTATTGAATATGTGTGTGTATAATATATAAATAAGTGTAAGTTTATAAAATAAAAAGTGACTATATCGACCCGTCAACAACCGTCACTCTGTGTCCTTGTAAATTCTTTTTGGCCGCTCATTCTTTACTGTTGCGAGTATAGGAACGATTCCTATTCTGGACTGGACTTCCTGCATTGCGCTATAGGGGAGTCAGACCGTCGACAAGCTGTAATCTCATTAGTTTCCTGAAGGAGTCAATACCGCGATTGCACTTGAATCAATAACAGATTTTCAATCTCGAATTTTTTTCACAACGCCAGTTCAGTAATGAATACCTCGACTACCAGCACTAAAGACCCAATTTTTCACTTCCATTTTTCTCCGTGCATATGTTCCTTACACACGTAATCATATTTTGAATATCATTTACAATTCAGGAGTAAAAAATCTTGTTGCCACAAATCGGATGAGTCTAATGCTGTCACACTGTAAGTACAGAAGCGAAACATTGTTTAACTGACTTGCTTTCCTTGAATGTTAGTTAAAAATAGGTAATCAAATAAACGGTCATTGCGATCTGTGAAGAAGCTATTTTGTTACAAAAAAAACCTAAATAAGAAAAGCTTCCAATTATAAATTTTCTAAAATGCAGCCATACAATAGAGTCATAGATATTCAGTAATCATAACCCATTTTATGCATTAATTTGGTAGATATTCTAGTTGACTACCTGTGGACGCTGAAAAACTGCGGACACCTTTCCCTTACGGCTTTTTGAAAATTCCTGAACAATGTTGCGGCTTGACAAAAATAGTTTTATTTTAATATCTCTGTTTGAACTTCAGACTGAAGACGAGTTGAAGATATTTTTATTCTGTACTGCATTCGTCAGTATTGTAGTAGGAGAAACAAAATATTGGTTCACTATTCGTGCCATCATCCCAGAAGAAGTTGACAGTTTATCAATAGAACATCTCTGAACACCCGGCTTTCAACTATAAAATTGTATCTAATTATCCACAAATCAACCATCGCCCTCGATAGCTCTCATACTGGTATTTCACCCCTGGCATTTAGGGTCCAAGCTACAAGCGTGCACGCCTCGGAGAATGTGTATTCAATTACACCTCATTGTTCGGCAATGTCTATCAAAAACTCTGTTTTCACAGCTGATAGTGGCCTCCGTGGCCCGCAGGGGATGGCGTGACGATTTAGATCATTCACAAGTGTTGTTCACTTTTCGTTCCACTCATGTATCATTTATCACTCCCTGGGGAGGCGATTTTATCGTAGAATCTCGATATTTTATATTTCTGCTGATTGCTACATTAATTAATTTATTAATTGTATTATGAAAAGCAAACATGATGTATTTAAAATAGATTATAAGAATTTGTTTGAAATTCTCCGTATAGTTTTAGATTCTAAGGGTAAAAGGTATAATTCATTCACTAAAACATTTATTTTTAGTCTTCACGAAAAATGTACTTCGGATGTTGAATATTACGGCCACAATTAGGTTAAAAATTTTTAGTTTTGAAAATGTACAAATTTTCATCCTCCGGATACAAATATTATTGAAAAATAACGTTTTTTGAGATTCAGTTCATTTAGATTAAAAGTAAATTTTTTAAATATTATGTACTTGAATATTATGTTTGCATGGAATCAGTAACCAATAATTTCCTTGAAGAAAAAATTTGTTCTTAGATTTTACAGTTGTTTACAATAAGTCACAAAATGTAAAACTTTTTAATAGTTGTGAAGACTGAGCATTTTTGTTTTTAATATGAAAGGAAATTATGTTTTTCTTCTCCCCTGGAAGCTAAAGACATCTGTCCGATACTAAATCAATTTTTGAAATTGAATACAAAATGACCGAATATTATCTTGAAAAATGTAATTTTTGCTAATTTTGAAAAATTTATCACTGAACTAAAAATGTTTACAATCTCACAATTCTCGGATTATCGGATTAACACTCGGCTTATCGGACTAGCACTCAAAATATCACCATCAACTTTCTTGGTGCTAAGGTTTTAATGCCTTTTATTTTGGAGCACTTTTTTCAGAGTTTCCACAAGCCCCATGAAGTTTAACACGTATTTCCCATAAGAAAGAAAGACGTTTTTGTACATTTCATTCAGAATTGTCAATATAAGGTGAATCGAGTTGGAGCTCAACATCTATCTTCATAATTAAACGTCAAATTTAAACTAAAACTTATTTTTTAATTATCACCCTCAGAAATCTGTTTTATAGGGTCCCAAAAAAACCCTAAGTGAAAAATTGGGTTTTGCATGAAATACTACTTTACACTTATGATGAGATGTTTATATAAATTGTTTAAACAATTTATTATTGCTTTCAGCAATTTTCCATTAGAATAAAGTTAGAAAGTCGCTGTTTTTACCGAATTTTCCAACTTATTTTCAAGTTTTCAATTAAAGTGAGCTCATAATTAATTTATGTTAAGACACATACTTGTTCATACAATTCGGTATTATTTTTAATAATATTGCCTTTGAACAGTGCCAGAAAGTGGCAGTTTTTTCTAAAATATGCAACATCTTGTCGAATTTTCACTTAGAGCAAGATAGTAATCAATGAAAATTAAAAAACATAATTATTTAAACAAATTATTATTGTTTATAACTATCTCCTCCTATAGAAATGCTACATAGTTGCGATTTTTCTGAAATTTCCAATATTTCGTCCACTTTTTCCTTAGTGTGAGTTAACAATTAAAGCAAATTAACAAGCATTCAAGAAAATTATGGAATAATTAATAACTAAATTCTCCTATAGTAATGCTTAATAGGTGCGATTTTTTCTAAAATTAAATTTATTCCACTTTTCTCTTAATGAGGTACCAATTAGGCGAATTAACAAACATGATTATTTAAGCAATTGATTATTATTTATAGCTATCTTCTCTTGGATTAATGCAAGACAGTTGCGCATTTCTTCCTGAAGTCTTCAGTTTTTCTTTGACTTTTTATTTATAAACAAATAATAAATGAACATCAAGAAGAATCCTTTTTTAAATAGCATTGTATTTTTTTAACGATTTTTTTTGCTAGACTTTCAATGTTCTCGAAATATTCTATGAAATAAAAAAGCTATCTTACAGTAAAGATAGAAACAATCCCAATGGGAAATTCACAACAGGCGCAGTACTGCGTCAGTACTGGATAGTACTGGCGCGTTACTGGCAGCCAGTGCTGGTACCTGTACTGGCATATCTCTGGGATCATAACGCTATTCTGTACCGGGGTGCCAGTGCTGGCCCAGTACTGAATATCGATACTGGCGCAGTACGGCCACAATAGGAAATTCACAATAGGCACCGTACTGTGCCAGTGCTAACTAGTAATATCGCGCTACTGGCAGCCAGTGCTGGTGTGGTACAGCCGCGGTACGGAACACCACCGGCGCTGTACTGGGAAACTCCTGGCGTACGAAAATGCCGGAGTCAATTAAAAAAATGATAAAATATCATTGAATTGTTTTTAGGATGCATATACTTTATCGCCAACGGTTATCCGATTAACATGAAATTTATTTTGTAAATACTTTTTGGGTCCCTCATTCCAAATCTGTTTTCAAAATTTCAAAATTAAAAATGGCGGCCCCAATATGACAGCTAACACATTCTGAATATTACTACAATTTTATGAAGTCCATTCAAGAAACATTGTGTAGGTTGCTGGTTTTAAATATGTAATAAAAATATCAACATTCAGAATGGCAAATCTAATACGTTCGTCAAATTGAAAACAAAATCCTATAAGAGCATGAAATTTATTTTATAATAGTTTTTCGAATTCCTCATTTCGAACATCCTATTCAGTTGTATCGAGTGAAAGGTGAGTCAGTACTGATGAAATAATAATTATTTAAGCAAATAAACCATATAAAAGCATTGATTTAAATATACTCTTTGAACATTGCATAGATATTAAAATTTGAAATTTTCAAATTGTACGCAATTTTGTCAGTTGAACATATATACAAATCAGTTACACTATGTTACAAAATTTTACATAATTCGTGTTCATTCGTGTACAGAATCCTCAAATTCTTCATATTCATTTGAGCTTGTGTTAACATCACTTTCTTTGTCAGATGATTCCGTTTTTACATTCTCATCATAATGAGAAGGTATTGATTTTATGTGAAAA
>CAKNXH010069977.1:5628-32455 GCA_932178445.1 Andricus quercusramuli | reverse complement strand
TCTGTCGTTGTCGTCGTTGTCGTCGTCGTCTGTATATCGGATAACTTTCGAAAGACTAATCGGATTGGATTGCGCTTTGGCACACAGTTTGTTGGACCAAAAAAAAAAGATCGAGTTCGTTAACCAGCTATTTTCGATGAAAACTCAAAAAGTTTATACATTTTCAAAAATTTTTAGACCATTTTTTTCCAAATTTAGAAATTTCACGGACGGCTGTCCATAGTAATCAGAAATTCAAACAATTTATCCACGAAACTTTTTCCGATAAAGTAAAAATTGTCAGAGTTATGGCATTTTCAAAATCCCCCCAAAAAAACGAAAATTTACATTTTGAGCGAAGCAAAGCAGAATATGAAAAAAAGTCAAGAGACGAAAAACGTTACATTTTGAAAGAGCTACAAGAATATCATGTCAACTTTTCGAATTTCCTTGAAAAAATGGTTTTTACGTCGGTGTCTGTCTGTGGTTGTCGTCGTCGTCTGTATACCGGATAACTTTTGAAAGACTGATCGGATTGGATTGCGCTTTGCCGCACAGTTTCAGGGTCCAAAAAGAAGGATCGAGTTCGTTAACCAGCTATTTCGGATGAAAATTCAAAAGGTTAGAGCATTTTCAAAAATTTTAGACCATTTTTCTCAACATTAAGGAATTCTATGGACGGCTGTCCATAGTTCTCAAAAATTCAAACAATTTATTCCGATTGACATTTTTCGATAAATTGAAAATTTACAGAGTTACAGCATTTTCAAAATCCAAAACAAGAAACGAAAATTAACATTTTCAGCCAAACAACGCACGATACTAAAAAATGTCAAGAAGAGAGAAATGTTTCTTTTTGCACGTTTTTCAAGAGTATCATAACGACTTTCTGAATTTTCTTGAAAAATCGAAAATTCACATGTTTATTGCACGAAAAATAATAAAAAATCAAAAAATTTTAATTTGACGATCAAACTATGTAAGATAAGAAAAATCCAAACAAAGAAGAAAAGGCTCTTTGGTCCCTTACCTAGAGGTAGGTCGGGAACTGGCAGATCGGAAAATAGGAACTTTCTATCTAATTCAACGCTGCTGAAGGTTGGTGACCTTCTCAGCATTAAACATCAAACAATTGCGACTCTCTCGGTTTCCATTCCTTGCCCCCCCCCCCCCACCTCCCTGTAATCTTAAGGTAAGAGTATTACGAGAAACTACGCACATAAAAAAACTATATATTCTATGTGTATCAGAGACAAAGGAAAAGGGTTGCGAAAGTGGAAACATAGAAAACAGGGTGTTGAAAGGCGGTTTTGAAATATGGTCAGGAGTAAATAGCGAGTCACATTGTAGTCGATTTGATTATGAATCAAGAAGCAAGACAGCATCTCAAAGATTAAGGATCAAGAGATGTCAAAGACACCTTCTGGGACACTTTAAATGATACAATAAATTCTTGCGATCAAGGTGAAAGAATCATTCTGCTAGGAGATTAAACGGATGGGTCGGTGTCCAACGTCAGGGTACAGATACAGAAAGGGTGCTAAGTAAATCTGGGGATCCAAGAAGAAAAAATTGTAACAGGGAAAAATTAGTCAGCTTGTTCTTAGAAAAGGGCATATTTATTACAAATGCTTGGTTTAGACATAAAATGATCCGCATGTCTACCTGGCGAAAAGAAAATATCCACAGTACAATTGACTTCGTTATTACGGATGAAAGGCTAAGAGAAATAATAAAAGATACAAGAGTCATGATGGACTCTGAATGCAATACTGACCATAGCCTTTTAGTCTCCAAAATAAACTTAGGGCGGGATTAAAGAAGAAAGAGAACCAAACAAAATTCCAATGTCCATTTTTCAATAATCATTTGAAAATTTATCATATATATGTTCCAAAAATGACTTAGATACTTTTTTTCTCTCCTTTTCAGATAGTTGGAAAAAATCATTCCGATAGTAGGATTTATTAGAAAGATACGAAAAATATACGCTGAAGTAAAGGAATTTCCTTCCTCATTTTGAATAAAATACAAATTTAGTCATTTTTATCTAAGGACATAGAACGTAACATATGGTCGTTGCGAAGCGCGACGACCAAATTTCGTGCCGCAAGCGCGCTCAAAGTTTTGAGTTTCTACTATACGATCAACAGAAATGAGCGTGGAGCGCGAGGTTTACATAATTTTTAAACGAAACATCGAGCGCGAAGCGCGAGTGTCTTGATGAGAATGTGTTCCTTAAGGTCGGTAGAACCTTAAGTAAATTAGTTCTTCTTTTTATGTAAAACTGACATGATTAAACGAAAATCAGGCCATAATGATGAAACTTACTAATAGCCCGCGAAGCGCGCAATAACGAGCACACGAAGTGGGAAAACCTAGAGGAACTGAGCTTAAAGTGTCAGACAAATGCGTCCGAGCGCGTAGCGCGAGATGAATACATTATCGAGCGCGAAGCGCGAGATAAACATATTATCGAGCGCGAAGCGCGAGATCTAACAGGTGCGCGCCCTAGGCGCGCTCAAACTTGCGAACGAAGTAATTAACTTGCGCGAAGTAATGAATTGAATGTATAGAAATGAAATTTATAATTTAAAGGAGAATATAATGTAAAAATTATTTGAGTGTTTTAATGAAAATAATTGTGTGATGCTTTTTATGTTATCAACTGCTTTTTATTAATTATTAACTGATTGTATTCAAACTTACATTCCTGGAATTAGTTTAAAAGGTTATTGATCATTTAAATTGTCGGAATTGAGTGTTCGAATTTGAAAAAAAATATATAAAGTAAAGTATATTTGAATTTTTCAATGAAAATTATAGATTAATGCTTTAACGAGTATCTGAATTCAATTTCCAAACTTATATCTAAATCCTGTGTTTAAATTTCTTCAAAAATTATTACAAAAAGTTATTAATAATTCAAATTTTCAGAAATGAAATTTCATGTTTAAAAAATATAAAGTAAAAATTATTTGATGTTTTAATGGAAATAATAGTTGTATGCTTTTTATGTTGTAACCAGTTTAATTAATTATGGGTTGATTAATTTTGTTAAAAACTTTAAATTAAAAAAAGATTGAATTTGAATTTTTTTTCAATTAAGTAACAGAAATTGATTATTTACACGGAGGTTATGTAATTGAATAAAAGAAAGGATGAAAAAGCAGCAGGGGTAATGAAACAGATATGGGGAATAGGAGAAAGAAGGTTCAAACAAAAATTTGAGAAGGAGAATGTGATTATTTGATACGCTGGTATGGCCGGTATTAGGTTACGGAGCAGAGATATGATGTGGGATGTAGGATCCCAGTGGGCACAAAACCATGAACATCCCAAGAACGTCCTTGGGACGTCCCCAGGACGTCCAATGTCAGTCCAATGAACGTCTCTAAGACGTATAATGCCCTTAAGATGTCCTAAGGACGTCTTAAAGACGTAGGACGTTCTTAGGACATCTTTCGTACTGACATTGGACGTCTTGAAGGCATCCCTAGGATGTTCTGAAGACATGTTCCAAAAGACGTCCTAGGGATGTCCCGAAGACGTCTCTAGGACATCCTTAATTTTTTTGCCCACTGGGATGGGAAGAAATGGAAGAGATTAAGAGTTTACAAGAAAGGCATATATAAGGTGTACGCTAGGGGTAGACGGGAGGGCGCCGGGATATATGGTGAGAGAAGCAACGCAAAGGGATAAATTAAGTACTAGAGCGGGAAAGAGGGCATGGAATTTTGAGACTAAGCTGTGGGAGGGAAAGGGAGGGGAGTTAACGAGAAAGTGTTTGATGGTGGTAGAAGAGAGGAGAGGGAGGGCTATGGTATTTACGAGATTGGAAGAAGAAAGCAGGGAGTTCTTTAAGGCTAGAGAGATAGATGACGTGACGGGAGACAACTGCGAAGAAGTGGAAGAAAGGGGGAGAAAAACACAATTAATAGAAAGATGGGGGATCATTGAGGAATCAAAATATAATATATTGTTTAAGATGATAAAAAAGGAAGAAGTACAAAAGTATTTAGAAGAGGGATGGGGAGAGAAAAGAAGGACCACAATAGCAAGATTTAGATTGGGAAACGTGATAAGGGCAAGTATGTATGGGGAAAAGAAAGATAACAGGAAGAGCAAAATTTGCGAATAGGAAGAGGAAACAGGGGAGCATGTATGGGAAGGATGTAGGAGAGGAATGGAAGATAAAGGAAGCTGGCAAGAAAATGTGGTAATGATTCAAGGGGAAGATGTTTTCGGGGAAGAGTTGATGAAGGAGTTAGAGGGTGCTAGGGAAGCAAATGAGAAAGAATGAAGTACCTTAGGGGAAACATTATGAATAAAGGAAAAGTACATCTATTCCGATTACGCATTGTTTATTTTATTTTTAACTGTTTTTGAAATTAACATTAACTGTTTCTGAAATTACCATAAAAGGTTACTTATAAATCGAATTTTCAGAAATGAAAGTGTAAATTAAAAATAAATTTAAAGTAAAAATTGTTTGAATGCCTGAATGAAAATTATAGTTGAATGCTTTTTATGTTGGCAACAGATGAATGAATCATTACTTGATCAATTTTTTTCAATATTATATTACATAAAGATTATATTTTAATTTGTTTAAATTAAGTACGCTGGAAACACCAGTTCCCGTTAGATCACTGAAGTTAAGCAGTGTCGGACGCGGTTAGTACTTGGATAGGTGACCGTTCGGGAATAATACTACTGCGTTGCTCTTGGCGGTCGTGGGTGTGATGAGCCCACACTTGTAGTTATTTACTACAAGACACTATCCACCTAGAAACACTACCCGAATCGGGTAGTGTCACGCCTACCCCTAGAGGCTCGCTGAAAGGAAAAATGGCCTAATGGTATAAAAAAAAAGTACATAGATTGATTATTTGATTGAAGGCCATGAAATTGAATATTGACTATAATTTCTATGATAAAAGATTATTTATGTTTGAAATACCTCTATTCCAATTGAGTAATTTTGGTAAATTTTTCGATGTTGTGAAATAAGTACCTGAATTCTGCTTTCAATATTATATGTACATATTTTTTACTTTTTTGTGGAATTAGTTTAGAAGGTTATTATTAATTCAAAATTTCAGAAGAATATGGAGTAAAAATTATTCGAATGTTTTCATTAAAATAACTGTTTATTGCTTTTTATGTTGTGAAATGATTTATTAATATATACATATTTTTTTTATTTTTCTGGAATTAGTTTTAAAAGTCATTAATAAATTAAATGTATAGAAATGCAATTTCAAATGAAAAACTGATTAACTGATTCTATTTTATAAATAAATTAAATTTTCAGAAATAAAAGTTTAAATCCTTCATATGAAAAAAGGTAACCTCCATCTTGTGTAAGATTGTAGTACAGAAGGAATCTTTATATAATTGAATATTGAATATGATTTGTATAATAAAAGTTTATAAAAGTTTTCGAAATGATTGCGATGTTGTGAGATAATTATCTAAATAATCTTCAAACTTATATATAAATGTGTTCTAAGTTTTTATGGAATTAGTTAAAAATATTATGAGTAATTGACATTTTTATAAAAATATGAGGTAGAAGTTATTTTGATGTTTCATTGCAAATAATATGGTTGATTGATTTTTATGTTCTGAACAGATGAATCAACAATTCTAACTATTGAATGATTTATTATTTCCAGAAAAGTGAATTACATAAAGATTTACTTTGAATTGTTTTCAATTGAGTCACATAAATTGATTATTTACATTAAGGTTAGGTCATTTAATATTGACTGCTATTTTTATGATAAAAATTATTTGTTTCTTTAATGTATCTCCATTACAATGATATAATTTTTTTAAAATGTTTGTGATGTTGTGAAGTGAGTACCCGAATTCAATTTTCAAAATTATATGTGCATATATTCAAATTTCTCCTGGTATTACTTTGGAAGGTTATTAATAATTTAAATTGTCAGATAAATATTAAATACAAGTTATTCTAATATTTCAATGAAAATAATGATCAAAAGCTCTCTATATTATGAACTCATTGATTAAATATTAACTGCTTCTGTTGAAAATTACATTTTCTGGAATTAGTTAGAAGATGATTAGTAAATTAAATTTAACAAAAGAAAAGTCAAAATTTAAAGAAAAATATTTGTAAACTAAAAATTATTTGAAAGTTTCAATGCAAGTAATTTTTTCATACCTTTTATGTTGTGAACTGATTAATTAAGAATAAGCTGAATAATTTTGTTCACAATATCAAATTACATTAAGGTTGGAATTTAATATCCTTTGATTGAGTAACATGAATTTATTATTTATTTTGAGATTATCTAATTGAATATTGGCTGAAATTTTTATTATAAAAGTTCATTTATATTTAAAATAGCCTTATTCCAGTTACGTAAATGTCAAATTGCTTTATAATTTGCGAAATGAATATCTGAATTCAATTTTCAACATTGTTTTTACAAATGATTTTATTATTCCTGGAATTAGTTTGTAAGGTTATTATTAATTCAAATTTCAATAACAATATAAAGTTAAAATTATCATACTCTAAACTGATTAATTGATTATAAGCTGATTAATTTTTTTCACAATATTGAATTACATAAATATTGAAACTAGATTAATTTTAATTAGATAACATAAATTGATTATTCACTTCAAGGTTATGTTATTGAATATTGGCTATAATTTTTAGAATAAAAGTTTTTTACATTCTCATTCTAATGAGAAGGTATTGGTTTCATGTAAAATTTGACTTGGTCGGTTTTCATAAAATCTCCACGTTTTGAGACCCCCTGAGCTAGAAAAAAAGGTTTTTAGCAAGGTGTCTGTCTGTAGGCACGATAACTTTCGAAAAAATAATCAGATTGGGTTGTGCTTTGGCACACTTTTTTAGGGCCTAAAAAGAAAGAACAAGTTCGTTGACCAACTATTTTGGATGAAAATTCAAAAAGTGAGCACATTTTGAAAATTTTTGAGACCATTTTTTTCACAATTCAAAAATTCTATGTACGGCTATTCATAGTAATCCAAAACTCGAACAATTTATCCTAATGACTTTTTCGGATAAAAAGAAAATTACCGGAGTTATAGCATTTTCAAAATTACAAAAAACAAACGTAAATGAACATTTTATGCCGAAAAACGCACGATAGGGAAAAAAGTCAGGAGGAGGAAAATGTTTCTTTTTGAACACCCTACAATATTTTTTTAACAACTATTTGAATTTTTTGAAAAATCAAAAATCCAAATTTTGATCACACAAAAAAATAATTAAAAATCAATAATTTCATTTTGCTGTCAAACTATGCAAGATACGACCAAAGAAAAATGGAACAAAATTATGCACCCAAAAAATATCTCCAAATTTGTTATCATTCACTTTTTGATATGATGCGTAATTTTTGTTTTATTCGTAAAAGACAGCATTGGAAATAGTAAAATTAAATTTTTAGACCAATAACACAAGCTACGAGAAAAATGACAGAGCCCAATTTTTTCATCCAAAGAAGAGGTACAAATTTGTTATAAATCGTGTTCTAATAGGATATTTAGTTTTTGTTTTATTCGTATATTTTTATTTTTATTTACGATGATCTGAAATGATTATCTGAATTCAATTTTCAAAATTATATGTACATATGTTTTGATTTTTTATGAAATTTGTATAAAAGATTATTAGTAATTTAAATTTCAATAATGTAATTAAACATTTTGAAAATATGTGATGCTTTTTGTGTTTTAAATGACTGATTAATTATTTATTGATTCTACTAGAACTTAAATTTTCTGGAATTTTTTAAAAAGCTTATTAATAAATCAAAATATTCAGAAATGAAGGGCAAAATTGAAGAAAAAAAATGGAGTCAAAATAATTTAATTGTTTCGATGAAAATAATTTCTTGAGCAATATTGATCATTTACTTCCAGGTTCTGTAATTAAATACTGGATATAATTTGTATAATAAAAGTTTATTTAAATTTGAAGTACCACTAATAACATTATTTTTGTAATTGTGCTGATGTTGTGAAACGTGTGTCTGCATTCAAATTTTAAAATTATATGTGAATATGATCTTATTTTCTCTGAAATTAGTATGGAATGTTACTAATATATTAAATTTTCAGAAATGATAGTGAATTTTTTTCTCAATATAGTATACAAATTATTACAATGTTTGAATGAAAATAATAGTTGAATGTTCATTGTGTTATAAACAGATTAATTAATCATTTGCTGTTTTTTTTTTTCAACAATTTTAAATTACATGATGATTGAATTTTAATTTCTTTTGATTAGGTAACATAAACTGAGTATTTACTTCAAGGTTATATAATTGACTATTGACTATGCATTGTATAATAAGAGTTTGTTAATGTTTAAAATAACTCTATTCAAATTATATATTTTTTTAAATTTTGGGGTGTTGTTAAATGAGTATCTGAATTTTCATTTCGAAATTCTGTGCAGATATATTTTAATTCTATCTGGAATAGTTTAAAGGGCTACTAATAATTCAAATTTTCACAAAAATATGAAGTAAAAATTATTTCAATGATTCAATGAAAATAATTCTTCACAACTTTTTGTGTTATGAAATCAAGAATTTGATTGGTCAAGAAATTTGAAGGAATAAGTTGTGATTCAAAAATTGAACGAAGGAGAAACATGAACACAAAAGTTGGCACGCGCTTGCGCGCGCACATAATAGTCTAGTGATCCACTCATTCCCGTAAAGTCGTGATTAGAGTTCGAAAGGCGGTAACTTACGTCAGGAACGCCGAGAACGTTACCGGTAAGTTACCGATTAGTTCTCGAGCGATTTTTTTTCGAGAATTTACGAGAATTTAAAGTAGTCCGGCTATTGGATCGATCAGATGAAAAATCATCAAAATTACTTGTTTTTTTGACGGAGAAATATATCCTCTTTCGCATAATTTCTTTTTTAGAGGCCCTTTCCATCAAAACTAGTTTGGTTTTTTGACGGAGAAATATGTCCTCTTTCGCATAATGTCTTTTTTAGGGGCCCTTTCGAGGTTGAAATTTGAATTATCGCTGTTTAAAGACGTGTCAAATAACATGGGATCTTATGGAGAGGCCTTTCGCGGGCTCCAAAAATGGTTAATTTTGGCTTAAAAACACGTTAAATATTGTTAGGAAAACTGTTTTGGAGAGAGAAAATATAATGTGAAATTTGAATTACTGCTCATTTGTACTTGCTTCCAGGGTATTTGAGCTTAATTTTGGCAAACATACCGAGGTAAAATATTACGATAACGGTGTGGCGTTGACTAAGGTTGACAGTACAGCTTCTGCTGGACTCGGGAAACACGCCAAATTTTAAATAATGATTTTGTTGCCGGTTTATTGCAGGTTATGTTCACTTTCTCGACATGTAGTTACGCCAGCCCTATCCGACTCTAAAAAAGATGGCCGGTCCTTATTGCTATGATTTTCTATGTGCGAAATTTCGCCGTATGGCGGCGCTTCTCGCACGTGGCCCTACTTCAACATGAAATCCAATGGAGAAAATATAAAAAAACCTAAAAATGTAAACATTTAGCAAGTACAAAGATGATTCAATTACAAAACTCATTATTTTCGTTAGCATAAATATTTCTAGAGTGTTAATTATATGTATACAATAATGGATAGAGTGAAATAAATTGTGAAATAATTATTTCTTAATGTACGTAATTTTTAGAAATAAGTGGAATTTAATTAATTTTATAGGCGAATAATGGCCCTAAATTGTTTTAAACACATAGAAATTTTTTATAGATTAGCTTTATTCAAAATTTGTTGAAGAAAGGAAATAAATATATCCAGTGTGAAAAATATACATTTTTGTGTCTCTAAAAGACTGTCGAGCGATATATGTTTTATATATTTGCTTTTTTATAAGTATATTAACTTCAGGAATAATACAATACGTTAATTTATTTACCGCAGTATTATGCTTTGCTTTACTGCTATTTTCAAAGCGATAAAGTATATTGTACTTTATACAAAAAGAGAACATCGAAGCTTGACAATGCGCTTTTGTATGCTCCTCAAATAGAATTTAACATTCGAAAATTGAACAATAATTGTTTGACAGAAAATATTCTACTGAAAAATTCGCAAACGAGTCTAAGGGTTATTTAGAAAGAATTTTGGAATTGTAAAATCATATTAAATACGTAAAAAGTACTAACATATAGACCTTCCGGCTATCCCCTAGGAAAAAGTAGTATAGCAAAATCATTATAGGCCTACAATTATTTTCCTATAATGAATTTCCTGTAATTTTTTCACGATTACAGGACTAATAATAATAATAATTATTCGATTAATTATATGAAAATAATTATGGAAATTAGTAATACATATTAAAATAATGAAATAATAATTGCAAAAAGTATCAGATACTCATAGGTTTTAAGTTTCATTATACCCACATTGTTAAACAAAGCTTCTTTAAATATGTCAATTTTTATGTTCTTTTGTGTGAACAGTTCAAAATAAATGATTAATTTATACTTTATTCTACTTTTTGCAATAATTATTTTAATATTATTAATTTCTATAATCATTTTCCTACAATTCTTCCTATAATTATTCCAATCATTATTCCTGTAATTGCTCAAAAAATTATAGGAATTTAATTACAGGAGATAAATCATTATAGGCCTCTAATTATTTTCCTTCAATGAATCTCCTGTAATTTTTTCACGATTATAGGACTAATTATAAGAATAATTATTCGATTAATTATAGAAAAAATTATAGGAAAATAATTGTGGAAATTAGTAATATTAAAATAATGAAATAATAATTGCAAAAAGTATAAAATACTCATTGGGTTTTAAGTTTCATTATACCCACATTATTAAACAAAGCTTCTTTAAATATGTCAATGTTTATGTTCTTTTGTGTGAGCAGTTCAAAATAAATGATTAATTATACTTTATTCTACTTTTTGCAATAAATATTTTAATATTATTAATTTCTATAATTATTTTCCTACAATTCTTCTTATAATTATTCCAATCATTATTCCTGTAATCGCGCAAAAAATTATAGGAAATTAATTATAGGAGAATCATTATACGCCTATAATGATTTTCTACGACAATAAAAGATCAGAAAACCAGATATAAAAATTTCATTTATCTTTCTTTTCAATTGTTCACTTATTTTTTAAACCAAAAAAATATCCCGAACGAAAAGGAATTTAAGTGAAGAATAAATATAATCATCAGATGAGGAACAGCCACAGCGGGGAACGGCAGATATTTTTTGGTTAAAATTCGGACATTGCAATTAAAGCAATTAAAATCGAAAATTGTACATCTTCATTAATTTTTTAAATTTTATTCGAACGAAGTATTATGAATGTATTAATTATTATTTATAGGTACCGATGCTATAACGTTTACAACAGGATCCTTCACTTAATACCCTTTTCCAGACAATGTCATCGAGAAGAAAATGTTTCTTGCAAACAAACTGGCCAGCTGTTACTAAAAAACCTTCCCTTTTTATTGCTCTCTGATATTCAGCAACTACATTTTGAGGCACTTCAAAAAAATGAATTTTTTCGCCGTTCTGACGACTCGAATGGTAGCCGGAATGACAGTTTTGGAGCGATGCACTTTACCATATTTTTTTCTTTTTTTTCACACACTCAATTATGACATTCTTACTCTAATCCACCGCTTTAAATTTTTGAACTTTCGTAAACATTTTATACTTACATTCTATAAAACATTATATAAATATTATTGTTCTGAATAAAAATTCCCGTTTAGCTGCATGTTAAAGCAGGGCCACGTGCGAGAAGCGCCGCCATGCGGCAAAATTTTGCACATAGAAAATCATAGCAATAAGGACCGAAAATTTCCTAGCTGAAATACAGAGAATCGGATAGGGCTGAGTTACGCTGCCAACTGCTGAGCGTGACAAATGACGTTGACTTGATTCGAGTCAAATCAACAATTAAATTTACATTCTATTATTATTTAAAAATATTCTATTTATATTGATCAGCATACAAATTAATTACTTAATTTATTAATTGATAAGCTGGTCAAATTTTGGATTTAGTTCCAAATTTCAGAATGAAATAATGGACATAGCTTTGACTAGCTTTTCCAGTATCCGGACTATGCTTTAAATTTGTCACCAAAATAAATTGAATTCGGACACACCTGTGATTTTGACACGCCTGACTTCAGATCTGAAGATATCGTAAACAAATTTATTTATGCGCTACGAATGAGTTTGACTCAATGTGCTTTAATCGCCCAAATAAACAGTATTTAAAAAATTGTTCCTTATCCAGATGTCGTTCTCATGTAACGATGTATACTTATAAGTTAAAGCAATGATATTTAATATTATAATTTATATTTAATAATATAATTGTAAGAACATCTAGGAATTACGATCAGACTGACTAAACTTAATCTCAGTATTAATTCTCTAAGACTAATAATAATACTATTTTCCTCAACTTGTTCTACTCTTAAGTTTATAATTTTTATAAATGTTCGAAATAATTCACGATGACAATAAATAAAATTCTATTTCGAAAAATATGGATTATATTGTATATAAAACTACAAACTAATTTTTATTTCTAATGTTTATGGCTATTTAGGTTTAAGTATTTTGAATACAAACGTTATTTAAATTAAAAAACAAAAAATAAAAGTTAAAAATGAACGTTCTCGTGAGTTCTCGATAAATTCTCCTATTGTCGGTAATATACGGTAACGTTCTCCGTTACCTTCTCCAAATTTAAATTACCGAGAATTTTCGAACTCTAGTCGTGATAGACATTTGCGAATTTCAAAAAATTACGTACATGGATGAAAGACCCTTCCCCTTCCGTAACAAATCGAAACAAGATCTCTCGACCCCCCCCCCCCCCCCCGCCTTTGAGCTGTTACATAATTTAAGTACGGTCCCCTATTGAAGATACAAAATTTGAGGAGGTGTCATCACGTGCAATTTTATCTGCTAGAAATGTTGATGTAGAAGAAATTAATAAAAGAGTAGTAGAGTTATTGGATAATGATAGAGACAAAATATATAAACGTATTGACTGCACTGAAAATTGTGATAATGGCAATGTTCATGAAGTGTTTTCACCAGAATATTCAAATATGTACTTTAGTACCACCTGGTTTACCACCCCATGATCTGCGTTTGAGAATTTACTCTGTGATAGTGCTTATAAGAAATCTTAGCATAAATGAAGGATTATGCAATGGAAAGAGATTATTAATTCTAGATTTGTCACACAATTTAATTAAATTTAAAATATTAACAGGAGACAAATGTGGAAATATCGTGTTTTTGAATCGTTTAACTTTATATTGCAACAACTCTCTCAGTGGGCACAAAAATTAAGGATGTCCTAGAGACGTCTTCGGGACATCCCTAACACGTATTTTGGAACATGTCTTTTGGACATCCTTGGGATGATCTTAAGACGTCTAATGTCAGGATAAAAGATGTCCTGAGAACGTCCTATGTCTTTAAGTCGTCTTCAGTACATCTCTAGGACATTGGACGACCTAGAGACATTGATTGGACTGACATTGGACGTCCTAAGAACGTCCCAAGGACGTTCTTGGGATGTTTATGGTTTTGTGCGCACTAGGGCTTACCCTTTCACCTTTAAAATGAGACAATTTGCAATTAAACTCGCATTTTCAATTACTATAAACAAATCTCGACGACAAACATTCAATAAAATTGCCATAGATTTAAGAAAAGATGTTTTTAATCATGGTCAACTGTATGTTGCATTATCAAGAGTACGCTCATTCGATTCAATCAAAATATACTTAGAAAATCAAAGAAGTAATAAAAATATGAAAAACTTTGTTTATACTGAAATTTCAGAATAAGCTCACAGAAAAAACGAAATGTAATCTTTACAGTGATTTCCGAGGAATCTTTACATGCAACAAAAATTAACTTCACGTGGAAATATTTACTCACCACATGAGAAATGGTTACCATGTCATCTCTTTTAAATCTTGGTTTGTTTCAATGCGAAAAAATTCAACTTTATCTACTTGAAAATTAGACACACAAAAAAATTCACTTCTGTTTTTCCTGTGCTATATTAAGTAATATATCATGAATATTGTAAAAGTAACATCTTACGTTTCAGATATCACATCTAAGTTTGCATATAATTTCATAGTTAATTAGTTTTTCATAACCATTTTTTAATTTCTATGGCAAAAGATTTCTTTGAAATATAATTTTTTATTCACACACTTTCGAATTTAATTTAAATTGATAATCATGAATCATAATACAATTAAAATAGAAGTTTTAAATTTTAATTATTAAACAAATAAAATCCCCATTTATGAAGATTCATTCATTAAATTCATAATGGGAAATTGTATTGACCCTCTGGTATTCAATGAGTTGGTGTTTATTTGGATGGGCTTTTGGGTCCAGTTATCAAAAAACGGTGTTTTTTAATCAGACTGTCAATTCTGTTTCCATTAAAAATAGCAGTGACGCACAATATATAATTTTAGAGATTAAAATACAATTACGACTCTTTTTGTTTTATAGTTTTTTTGTTACAAATACAAAAAATTTTCTAATCTTCATAGAAGTACAGAATATAAAATATAATGTAATTAGTTTGTGAATAATGATAACTAATACACGATAGAACATAAATGAACTAATAGAAGGATTACAAATGGAAAACGATGACCAATAATTACTAAACTGCTTCATTATGATAATGAAAATTTGCGAATTTTTTTCCAATTAATTTAATTTGAAAAAAATACAGTTTTATTTTTTATTTTTTCTAGTTATCCATAATTTCCCCAGTGGGCAAAAAAATTAAGGATGTCCTAGAGACGTCTTCGGGACATCTCTAGGACGTCTTTTGGAACATGTCTTCAGAACATCCTACGGATGCCTTCAAGACGTCCAATGTCAGTACGAAAGATGTCCTAAGAACATCCTATGTCTTTAAGACGTCCTTAGGTCATCTTTAGGACATTAGACGTCTTAGAGACGTTCACTGGACTGACATTGGACATCCTGGGGACATCCCAAGGACGTTCTT
The DNA here is from genome assembly GCA_932178445.1 of Andricus quercusramuli. NCBI lineage: Eukaryota > Metazoa > Arthropoda > Insecta > Hymenoptera > Cynipidae > Andricus > Andricus quercusramuli. The sequence continues at coordinate 17,369 of CAKNXH010069977.1, read as the reverse complement.
GGGATGTTCATGGTTTTGTGCCCACTGGGTCTCTAATCTCATCAGTTTTATTTTTGTATTTTCAATGTATATATTTACATGTCATTACTAACCTTATCGAATGTGTAAGAAAAACATCACATCACTATTGAACTAATGAAATTCGTTGCCGAACACTACAATTGAATTTAATTTAATTTTGCGTCGTTATAATATGCGTCGTATATAATAGTACAGAGTACAATAATATTACCCATCAAGGAAATCAAAAAATTAAAAAAATTATTGTGAAGGCTTATAGATAGCAGAAAGTGGATACTGAATTGTTTACTGTTTTTTTAAATAAAGCCTTATAAAAAGAGGAAAGTTTTTGAATGTCTGTTCTTTGATTGACAGCATTAGGTTCACTTGCAATGTGAATCATTTCTAGTAGCATACGTTTCCTGTAATTATCAGTTTTATCAATGATTTTAGTCTGTTGGAAATTGAATCTGTGGTCTTCATACCACGAATGTTTAGTTAATGCGGTCCATTTCGAAGGTGGTTTATAGACGTCTTTTGTGTGTTCATGTATTCTGCATTTAATCGAGCGTTTTGTTGTGCCTATGTAGACGGAATCACAACCAGAACAGGGTATTTTGTAAACTACATTTTTACCGTCAGGTGCAGGGATAGGATCTTTCTTTGATTTGAAAATGCATGATAAATTATTTACATTTCGGAAGGCCGGTTTCACATCGAAAGGTTTAAGAATGCCTGACAATTTTTCTGATAGTCCCTGTATGTATGGTAGGGATATATATTTCGTTGCTTTTCGTGAGGTCACAGGTTGATCTAGGTCGGTTGTGTCGGCATTACTCGTTAGTGTGTGCGTGTTAGATGTACGGCTAGTCGAGAGTTGATGTGTTTGAGTTTCTGTGTGAGTGTCACTCGTAAGTGTGTGTGTGTGTGTTTGTAGAGGCACGGCTAGTCGAGGGTTGATGGGTTTGAATGTTTGTGTGAGAGTTTTTCTGTGTGATGGCATGTAAGCGTTGTTTTACTATCATGTTAATCATTGGTAGGAGGTAACTATTTGTTCTTAAAATCGCTTTAATTTTTTTGATATTCTGAGAATGGAAATCTTTATGAGAAAGAATGATGCTCCTGTCTACAAGGTTGTTGATAACATTTATTTTATATTTCATCGGGTGATGTGAGAAAAAATTAAGAACTCTATCTGAGCTAGTAGGTTTTTTGTACCAGTTGGTTTTTAAATCTTCACCATTGCGAATAACCACTACATCTAGAAAACTGATTTGATTGTTGGATTCTTTTTCAAGGGTGAATTTCAAATTATTATTGTAACTGTTGAAAATGGTAAGGATTGTATCAACTTCATTTTTGGGTACTGCGGTTATGATATCATCGACATAGCGGAAATAAAATGGAAGTTCGAATGGAAGTTTTGTTAGGCATTCTTTTTCTAGGTCGTCCATGACGATATCTGCAACAATCGGGGAGAGAGGAGAACCCATAGGAAAGCCAGATTTCTGTTTATACGAAACCCCTCTAAATTTGAATGCGGAGTTACTGGTGCAAGCTCTAAGGCCATTTCTAAAGTCTGTAAGGGGTATTTCAGTTTTTACTTTAATTTCGTCGTATCGTTTTTTTATTGCCACATGTGCTAACCCAATTTGAACATTTGCAAACAAAGAAACTACGTCAAGTGAAATGATTACAAAGTCTTGAGGGATTTTAATATTTTGAATGCGTTGGACAAATTCAAAACTATTTTTTACCCGAGAAGCAGGAGGGGTTATGCTGTCTGAAATTATTTCATTGAGAAACCTTGCCAGGTTTTAGGAAGCACTGCCATTCATGGAGACTATAAGTCTGAGAGGAAGGTTAGGTTTGTGAATTTTTGGTAACCCGTAACATCTGGCAGGAATGCTGTTATAGACTTTCAATTGTTTTGCAGTGCGTTCATTAATGTATTTTTTTGTTTCCCATTCTTTGACTACTTTATTCACTCTTTTTTCAATATCTTTAGTGGGATCATGATCTAACGATTGATAAGTGCTCTTGCCAGATAGCATTATCAGGAGTTTACTATCGTAGTCAGTCTTATGCATTGCCACCGTGGCATTCCCTTTATCGGCTTTGGTAATTAAAAGGTTTGGATTGTCTTTTAAGAACCTCCTAGAGACTACTACAGCTCGATGTAGTTGTTTTTGAAATTCATTTAAGGGGGGTTTTGTTGGATTGTTTTGTTGTAAAAAATTGTTGATGCAATTAACGAATCTCTTTCCGGTATAAGGTGTATATTAGACTCAAAATCCGCAACGAAATGTTTGATAGGCAATTGTTTGTTTGATAAAGGTAAACCGAAATTTTTTCCAAGGCTAACGGTTTTCTTAACGACTTCAGGTATTTGGATATCAGTTGTATTAACAAACCATTTGTCATTCAGAACATTATTTTGAAAATCAATTGTGTGTGTAGGAAAGGATCTATTTTCATGAATATTATTTTCACTGATGAGATTTTGAAACTTGGATTTACAATTATTTTTGTGAGCTTCAGAAATTGATTGCATTTTTCTTAATTCTAATTGTCATTGTTTGAAGTAGTTATATTTTTTAAAAACATTATGTAATTATTTAAACAATTACTTATTGTTTATTCCCAAAATTTCTGAAAATTGACCCAGCTATGTCCAGTCTTTTCTCAAATTCGTATCCTATGCTACTTGTTGTTAAATAATTATATAATTTCAATACATTTCTTATAATTTTTAATAAATTTATATTTGTTTAAACAATTTTGATTTGCTTAAGCAGTTTTTTTTCGATAACTTAAAAATAATTAAATCAAATAAAATACATATAATTGTTTTTCTGACAATTTTGTAATTGTTTAAACAAATATAATTTGTTTAAACAATTATTTTTCCAAAAATATTTTTTTAATCATATTTTCTGAATTAAACGAAATATTGAATGATTTCGAGGAGTAATAAATTTTGCTAAAAACGTTATGTTATTGCTTATGCAATTAATTATTGTTTTTTTCTTCAAATTTTCTTCAAATTGAGTATGAATGGTTTACATCTTCTTTGGCGCATTATTAAATAAATCTTGGAAGTCATAATAAAATTTAAATCATAAAAGTGTATTTATCATTGCTTTCTTCATATGTTTACAATCTTTATCATGATTATATTATAAAAAAGTACATTCACTAATGCAAATTATGATTCAAGTTTCAATAGATTGCTTTTTTCCATTTTCATACTCGTTATAAATATTAAAACGTGTCGCTGATTCTCGTTTTACCTTCATACGATTATTTATAAAACATTCATGGATCATGTAAATCATATAAAAATTGTTGAAACAATGACACGACGTTTTTAACAGAATTTGCTATTTCTCGAAATCATCCAATATTATGTTTAATTCAGAAAATACGATTTGAAAAATATTTTTGAAAAAATAATTGTTTAAACAAATTATGTTTGTTTAAACAATTAAAAAAATTGTTAATATATTCTTTCTATACACTATACAGTCAGCAAAATAATTATATGTGTTTTATTTGATTTAATTTTTTTAAAGTTATCGAAAAAAACTGCTTTTAAACAAATCAAAATTGTTTGAACAAATATAAATTTATTAAGAATTATAAGATATGTATTAAAATTATATAATTATTTAACAAAAAGTAGCATAGGATACCCTAACATCTGGCAGGAATGCTGTTAGAGACTTTCAATTGTTTTGCAGTGCGTTCATTAATGTATTTTTTTGTTTCCCATTCTTTGACTACTTTATTCACTCTTTTTTCAATATCTTTAGTGGGATCATCATCTAACGGTTGATAAGTGCTCTTTTCAGATAGCATTATCAGGAGTTTATTATCGTAGTCGGTCTTATGCATGGCCACCGTGGCATTCCCTTTCAAAGAACTTTTCATACACATTCGGAGGTAATGCTTGTTTGATTTTTTCTTCTAATGCGGTTATTTTTTTATTGAAAATACAAAAATTAAACTGATGAGATTAGAGAAATTATGGATAACTAGAAAAAATAAAAAATAAAACTGTTTTTTTCAAATTAAATTAATTGAAAAAAATTCGCAAATTTTCATTATCATAATGAAGCAGTTTACTAATTATTGGTCATCGTTTTCCATTTGTAATCCTTCTATTAGTTCATTTATGTTTCATCGTGAATTAGTTATCATTATTCACAAACTAGTTACATTATATTGTATATTCTTTACTTCTATGAAGATTAGATAAATGTTTATATTTGTAACAAAAAAACTATAGAACAAAAAGAGTCGTAATTGTATTTTAATCTCTAAAATTATATATTGTTCGTCACTGCTATTTTTAATGAAAGCATAATTGAAAAAAAACGTAAATTTACTTCTTTTATCATATTACTGAAAATGTAAAATTGTTTTGTTTAGAAATAAATCACTGAAGAGGACTCCCACATGAGTCGAAACGTCTGATTAAAAAACACCGTTTTTTGATTTCTGGACTCTAAAGCCCATACAAAGAAACACCAACTCATTCATTTATTAATTTATATTTTATAATAATTCTATTCCTCCAGAATTTATAATTCACGGCGATTAATGTAATTTTATTAATAAAACAAACATAAAATTGATGATTTTTAAATCGGACGCAAAAATCACACGGTGCGTATTTTGGGTTGTATGGGGGAAATAAAAGATGCCGGCACGCTGCGCTGAGGTTCAAACAATAATACAAATAGTATGGTAAGAAACTTTATTTTTATAATAAATTGGAAAAAAATTGTTTTTCAACATAAGTGTCTTTGGATAATATTTTTTATACTTTAAAAGCTATATAATTAAATAATGAAATCGATACGAAATAATTAATCATTTTATTATTTACGTAAATACCTTTTAAAAAGTAAGCAATGATATCAAAAAATATAACTTTCATAAGAAATACATTTTTCAAACTTATTGCAAAAATAAAGTTTATTCAGATGCAACTGGTATTATTGCTTGTCCCTCGGTGGGCAGATATCTTGCCAGCTGACGTCACAACGTGAAATACCTAATTGGCTAACTCGAAGATGGCACGTAAAATAAGGGCTACAAAAATGAGTCAACGATGGAATTCCTAATATTCAAAAAAGTATGATAAGAAGTGAACTTTCTAAGGTAAGTTTCAATTGAAAAAATTAATTACCGTGATTTTAATAACTATTATAATGTGTTCAAAAATGGTTATGTTTCAGTTAATTGTAAAATATAATTAACACTGTTGAATACGTCTAATTTCTTTCAATTAAATTTTACACTGTAGAATTGGAGTTGTTCTACATTATATTATGCAAATAAATATAACATTTTTTTGCTTATTGGCATTTTGAAAATCAAGTTTATAAATAAGAATAAAGTAGTTTGATGAATAAAAATAATATTCAAATACACATTTCATGAAAAACTAATCTTTTCCATGTTACCGAAAAAATAAAGTTTCTTAAAATGCAATTCCCAGTGGGCCAAAAATTAAGAATGTCCGAGAGACGTCTTCGGGACATCCCTAAGACGTCTTTTGGAAAATGTCTTTTGGACATTCCAGGAATGCTCTTAAGACGTCTGATGTCAGTACGAAAGATGTCCGGACAACGTCCTATGTCTTTAGCACACCTTTAGGATAGTGTACGTCATAGAGACGTTGATTGGACTGACATAGGAGTCCTAGGAACGTCCCAAGGATGTTCTTGGGATTTCCATAGTTTTGTGCCCTCTGAGTTGGTATTATAGCTTGGCTTTCCACAGGCAGACATCCTTGCAGATGACATCAAAACGTGAAATACACAATTTGAAATTTGTTTACAGAATTATTCAGAGATTAAATATAATAAGCTATCAAGATTAACATATCGTAAAGGAAATTGAAAAAAATATTTTCTATTACACAAAAAGAAAATTAAAAAGAAAAAACTCATGTTTTGGAATGAATCTCAGCCCAATTAAAAACCGGCGCCACCAGTGCTAAGGTCAACTATCATTACAATTTTATAGCATTACGTATTTCAAATTGTAACATCAGATGACAGAATGGCCAGAGGCCGAAGGATAAGCAATAACAAAAAATTACATTATAGTAATTGCCTAATTAATTTATAACACGGAAAATTATTATATTACGCTAATAATGTTTTTTTTAATTATTATAAAAAAAAAAATTTTATTCTTTGAATTCATAGGCTTCGATATATAACAAATATTTTAAACATACACTTAGGGTGTCTCATTATTTTACTTAATTTATAAAAATAATTAACTGTTGTTTCATACGATTTGGGCAAAATCCCCTAGAGATAGATTATGACAATGACAAATTATAGATTACTGATAGAATAGGTGGAATAACTTCATTGGTTAAAACTATATTACACTAATAACACACTATAGTAAGATACCTCCATGAGACTGCAACATAACTTTTATTGTTTCACCCTCAGCATGAAGCCATCTAGCATTTCACAAATAATAAATAAAAATATGAAATAATTAATAGGCTGGACGATGGATATCGCCAGGGCCCTGATGAGCACAAAGAGTGGCCAACAAGTACATGGCATAACAAATTATTCATAAAAAAAAAATGAAAATCTATATATGAAATTCAATGTTTGTGAATAACAAAGAAGAAAAAGCTTGACGCGCGCGAAGAGCGCGCTTTTTTGCTCTCGTATCACTTTAAACCACATACCCTAACACCCCTGTTCTACTAGGAGGTCCAATATTACATGCGTCTGCTTACGCCGCTCGAAAAGAGGGATATTATGGTCAAGCCAGAAACAGTAAAACACGCTAATTTTGTGCAGCTACCATAATAAAAAGTTTTGGATTAATCAGTTAGGAGTAGTTGCCTCTGATTCTCTGTGTACCTGTGTGACTACACGCGGAGAAAAATGAGGTTGAAGAGTTCCATATTCAGTACACAAATTGTTTAATGATTATCAAATTTCAGGAATAGATGCAAAAGACACGGGAAAGATTGTGAAACTACACACTAATCATTAAAAATTTGTATGTCTCCTGAATCGAACATTATCTTTTAATACTTTAAAGTTATTGTATACAATTCGTACGTTACCACTTACAATTCAAGTGCTTCAACCTTTGCACAATTAAAAAACGAGTCTCTCTTAAAAAGTGAGTTTTCTCAATAAAGAATAGAAAGCATAAATTACTATACTTTCTAGAATCAATAATGGAAATCTATATATCGTGTATCAGTTGTCGGAAGGACGAAGTCTTAATCGATGTATAGTTTATAGTGTTCTATTGGAACTCGACTGAGTCCTAAACAGTCCAGTAAGCATTCCTGGATGCCCCGCACTCAATAACGTAAGTGCAGCACCGAATCGAAGCTTGCTCGAATTATACCATAAGGACGTTTTGTGCCTCTTACTTTAGCATCCAGAATACCAGATTGCAGAGATAAGCTGATTGCTGTCTTGGAAACCCGGGTTCAATTCTCGGCAACTACGTTTTTCATGTAACTCGACTTTTCCTGTTTCAGCAAATATCATAATTCAGTGTTCAAAACTTATTGAATATGTGTGTGTATAATATATAAATAAGTGTAAGTTTATAAAATAAAAAGTGACTATATCGACCCGTCAACAACCGTCACTCTGTGTCCTTGTAAATTCTTTTTGGCCGCTCATTCTTTACTGTTGCGAGTATAGGAACGATTCCTATTCTGGACTGGACTTCCTGCATTGCGCTATAGGGGAGTCAGACCGTCGACAAGCTGTAATCTCATTAGTTTCCTGAAGGAGTCAATACCGCGATTGCACTTGAATCAATAACAGATTTTCAATCTCGAATTTTTTTCACAACGCCAGTTCAGTAATGAATACCTCGACTACCAGCACTAAAGACCCAATTTTTCACTTCCATTTTTCTCCGTGCATATGTTCCTTACACACGTAATCATATTTTGAATATCATTTACAATTCAGGAGTAAAAAATCTTGTTGCCACAAATCGGATGAGTCTAATGCTGTCACACTGTAAGTACAGAAGCGAAACATTGTTTAACTGACTTGCTTTCCTTGAATGTTAGTTAAAAATAGGTAATCAAATAAACGGTCATTGCGATCTGTGAAGAAGCTATTTTGTTACAAAAAAAACCTAAATAAGAAAAGCTTCCAATTATAAATTTTCTAAAATGCAGCCATACAATAGAGTCATAGATATTCAGTAATCATAACCCATTTTATGCATTAATTTGGTAGATATTCTAGTTGACTACCTGTGGACGCTGAAAAACTGCGGACACCTTTCCCTTACGGCTTTTTGAAAATTCCTGAACAATGTTGCGGCTTGACAAAAATAGTTTTATTTTAATATCTCTGTTTGAACTTCAGACTGAAGACGAGTTGAAGATATTTTTATTCTGTACTGCATTCGTCAGTATTGTAGTAGGAGAAACAAAATATTGGTTCACTATTCGTGCCATCATCCCAGAAGAAGTTGACAGTTTATCAATAGAACATCTCTGAACACCCGGCTTTCAACTATAAAATTGTATCTAATTATCCACAAATCAACCATCGCCCTCGATAGCTCTCATACTGGTATTTCACCCCTGGCATTTAGGGTCCAAGCTACAAGCGTGCACGCCTCGGAGAATGTGTATTCAATTACACCTCATTGTTCGGCAATGTCTATCAAAAACTCTGTTTTCACAGCTGATAGTGGCCTCCGTGGCCCGCAGGGGATGGCGTGACGATTTAGATCATTCACAAGTGTTGTTCACTTTTCGTTCCACTCATGTATCATTTATCACTCCCTGGGGAGGCGATTTTATCGTAGAATCTCGATATTTTATATTTCTGCTGATTGCTACATTAATTAATTTATTAATTGTATTATGAAAAGCAAACATGATGTATTTAAAATAGATTATAAGAATTTGTTTGAAATTCTCCGTATAGTTTTAGATTCTAAGGGTAAAAGGTATAATTCATTCACTAAAACATTTATTTTTAGTCTTCACGAAAAATGTACTTCGGATGTTGAATATTACGGCCACAATTAGGTTAAAAATTTTTAGTTTTGAAAATGTACAAATTTTCATCCTCCGGATACAAATATTATTGAAAAATAACGTTTTTTGAGATTCAGTTCATTTTGATTAAAAGTAAATTTTTTAAATATTATGTACTTGAATATTATGTTTGCATGGAATCAGTAACCAATAATTTCCTTGAAGAAAAAATTTGTTCTTAGATTTTACAGTTGTTTACAATAAGTCACAAAATGTAAAACTTTTTAATAGTTGTGAAGACTGAGCATTTTTGTTTTTAATATGAAAGGAAATTATGTTTTTCTTCTCCCCTGGAAGCTAAAGACATCTGTCCGATACTAAATCAATTTTTGAAATTGAATACAAAATGACCGAATATTATCTTGAAAAATGTAATTTTTGCTAATTTTGAAAAATTTATCACTGAACTAAAAATGTTTACAATCTCACAATTCTCGGATTATCGGATTAACACTCGGCTTATCGGACTAGCACTCAAAATATCACCATCAACTTTCTTGGTGCTAAGGTTTTAATGCCTTTTATTTTGGAGCACTTTTTTCAGAGTTTCCACAAGCCCCATGAAGTTTAACACGTATTTCCCATAAGAAAGAAAGACGTTTTTGTACATTTCATTCAGAATTGTCAATATAAGGTGAATCGAGTTGGAGCTCAACATCTATCTTCATAATTAAACGTCAAATTTAAACTAAAACTTATTTTTTAATTATCACCCTCAGAAATCTGTTTTATAGGGTCCCAAAAAAACCCTAAGTGAAAAATTGGGTTTTGCATGAAATACTACTTTACACTTATGATGAGATGTTTATATAAATTGTTTAAACAATTTATTATTGCTTTCAGCAATTTTCCATTAGAATAAAGTTAGAAAGTCGCTGTTTTTACCGAATTTTCCAACTTATTTTCAAGTTTTCAATTAAAGTGAGCTCATAATTAATTTATGTTAAGACACATACTTGTTCATACAATTCGGTATTATTTTTAATAATATTGCCTTTGAACAGTGCCAGAAAGTGGCAGTTTTTTCTAAAATATGCAACATCTTGTCGAATTTTCACTTAGAGCAAGATAGTAATCAATGAAAATTAAAAAACATAATTATTTAAACAAATTATTATTGTTTATAACTATCTCCTCCTATAGAAATGCTACATAGTTGCGATTTTTCTGAAATTTCCAATATTTCGTCCACTTTTTCCTTAGTGTGAGTTAACAATTAAAGCAAATTAACAAGCATTCAAGAAAATTATGGAATAATTAATAACTAAATTCTCCTATAGTAATGCTTAATAGGTGCGATTTTTTCTAAAATTAAATTTATTCCACTTTTCTCTTAATGAGGTACCAATTAGGCGAATTAACAAACATGATTATTTAAGCAATTGATTATTATTTATAGCTATCTTCTCTTGGATTAATGCAAGACAGTTGCGCATTTCTTCCTGAAGTCTTCAGTTTTTCTTTGACTTTTTATTTATAAACAAATAATAAATGAACATCAAGAAGAATCCTTTTTTAAATAGCATTGTATTTTTTTAACGATTTTTTTTGCTAGACTTTCAATGTTCTCGAAATATTCTATGAAATAAAAAAGCTATCTTACAGTAAAGATAGAAACAATCCCAATGGGAAATTCACAACAGGCGCAGTACTGCGTCAGTACTGGATAGTACTGGCGCGTTACTGGCAGCCAGTGCTGGTACCTGTACTGGCATATCTCTGGGATCATAACGCTATTCTGTACCGGGGTGCCAGTGCTGGCCCAGTACTGAATATCGATACTGGCGCAGTACGGCCACAATAGGAAATTCACAATAGGCACCGTACTGTGCCAGTGCTAACTAGTAATATCGCGCTACTGGCAGCCAGTGCTGGTGTGGTACAGCCGCGGTACGGAACACCACCGGCGCTGTACTGGGAAACTCCTGGCGTACGAAAATGCCGGAGTCAATTAAAAAAATGATAAAATATCATTGAATTGTTTTTAGGATGCATATACTTTATCGCCAACGGTTATCCGATTAACATGAAATTTATTTTGTAAATACTTTTTGGGTCCCTCATTCCAAATCTGTTTTCAAAATTTCAAAATTAAAAATGGCGGCCCCAATATGACAGCTAACACATTCTGAATATTACTACAATTTTATGAAGTCCATTCAAGAAACATTGTGTAGGTTGCTGGTTTTAAATATGTAATAAAAATATCAACATTCAGAATGGCAAATCTAATACGTTCGTCAAATTGAAAACAAAATCCTATGAGAGCATGAAATTTATTTTATAATAGTTTTTCGAATTCCTCATTTCGAACATCCTATTCAGTTGTATCGAGTGAAAGGTGAGTCAGTACTGATGAAATAATAATTATTTAAGCAAATAAACCATATAAAAGCATTGATTTAAATATACTCTTTGAACATTGCATAGATATTAAAATTTGAAATTTTCAAATTGTACGCAATTTTGTCAGTTGAACATATATACAAATCAGTTACACTATGTTACAAAATTTTACATAATTCGTGTTCATTCGTGTACAGAATCCTCAAATTCTTCATATTCATTTGAGCTTGTGTTAACATCACTTTCTTTGTCAGATGATTCCGTTTTTACATTCTCATCATAATGAGAAGGTATTGATTTTATGTGAAAA